>CP135566.1:3075378-3283571 GCA_032401905.1 Swietenia macrophylla | reverse complement strand
AATTTAATGATTTATCTTTCTTTAATAATATTAATAGGTATTGGAAAAGTAATTGCACAAGCGAATGCTTAGATGGGGCTTAATATTAGAATAAAATTAAAATTAAAACAAAAATAGAGAAGGAAGCGCGTGGACACGAGCTTGTGGAGAGGGCGTGAGATGGTCTGTCAAAAGTTTGGTTAGGCGTTGGCACTCATTTCTTGGCAGATGGAAAGAAAGGCCTTTAACAAAAAAAAAAAAAAAAAAAATCTAAGGAACAACAGAGGAGTACAAACAGGAAACGCAGTTCAATTCTGTTCTGTTCAGTGCAGAGTAAGTTTAAAGATTGAATTCTTGAAAGGAAAAGAATATATTGTACGAAATCTCCACCACCTCACACCCGCTTAGTACGCAGCTTGGAAGAAAATTTAAAAAACAAATACGTAATTGGAAAGTTGCTGGTGACAAGAAATATTTGCCTTTACTTCTTGGTAATGGAAGAAGGGTGCTAGGGTTTTGACATGAAGGACTGATTGAGGTAATCTGAGCTACTGGATCTGAAACCTTATAAAGACCTGAGCTGGGATCTGTTTATTCTTCAGTCAAACACAAACACAGCAACACAATCAAGAACCCAAAAAGAAGGTTTGATTTTTACTATTTTTGGAACCTGATTGGCCCAGATCTTCCTTCTCAATTCTTGGATTTGGTGCTTTTCATCTGTATTAACACTGGACGTTTAAGCTTTATGCAAAATCGTCATTTCTAGACCTTGAGCTGAACATTTTTCTTACTTCTTTTATACAACAATTTTGCGACTGTAAATCTAGGTCGCTTGTGTAGCTGTAATTCTGAGCCATGCTGATTTTGTAGTAGTTGAGAATATTTCTATCCATGAGAATGACAGTCTTGGCTGTGTGTTGTTCTGACTTTCTGATGGATTCACAAATCAAAGAATCTTCACTGTTCTGTGGACAAATTAGAACAAATGCCTTGTGGTGATACCCAGTTCTTATATAATTGCTAAAGATTGGATTTTTCTTTTAAAAAAAAAAAATTGGACTTCAAATTCCGTGGAGTGTGAGTGGCGGTATTTGTTAGTCTTTACTTGGAAACTCCTGCAGTTTTGGATTGTAATTGACTCTTTTGCTAACTGCATAGGTACTGAGGAAACATGCATGCTAGGCATCGAAGTCCTGGAAATGGCTACAGGTCTAGTTCAATGGGGATAGGGATGTCCCAGGAAGGTTCAGCTAGAGGCCATGGATTTTATAATTCAGAATACCGGAGCTTTAACCGTGGGTTTGGGCGAGGCCAGGGCCAGCCTAAATCATTTCAGCAGCCAGCTCCGGCACCACGAAGAGGTGACATTTTCATGGAAGCGGGTCGACTTGCAGCTGAGTATTTGGTTTCTCAAGGATTGCTGCCTCAAAGCATACTCTCCGGTAAATGGCAGAATGGTACTTTTAGATCACAAGATGGAGACAGTTTGCAACTTCCTTCAGAAGGACGATCATCAGCCCTTAGCCGTCTTGGAAATTCTGTTTCTGATGTGGACTGTGATCGTAGAAGATACCCTGATGATTATAACTCAATGGGGTTGAAGAATTATTTGAAAGGTAGGAGGAGAGGTGGATCCTTTAGGAGTTATGGCTCAGACTGGGGAAGAGAATATGGGAGGGTTGGTTCATGGTCAGTGAGAAATAAAGTTTCCCCTGATATGGAGGGTGATGATGATTCTTATTCTGGACATCAAGAGGAGCAACATGTTGATAAAGATATTGTTGATAAAGATATTGGTAATGGGTTGCAGAAGTTTGGTTCGGCTGAATTTGCACCAAAAAGTGAGGAAGTCAGTGGTTTAGAATCTGAATTGGGAAAGAACAACCACGAGGAAATGGGCTTGAGGGCAAGTTCTTCTAGCACCTTGAAAGATTTACTGCTAGTGACTGATGGGGAATTCTCCACGAAATCTGTGGATACAACAAACATGAATGCTGAAACTGGGGAGCTGAAGGATGGCACTCGTAAGGATGAAACTCAGAAACGAGACGAAGCAGAGGACTCATCCATCAAGAACTATGATGAGGAGGGTGACACATTGAGTAAAAGTAGTACTAATTTACTAGCATTATGTAAATTTGCCAAGGTTCCCACTAAAACTCGTTCTTCTTTGTCATATAAAGATGTAAAGGCTGATTCAGTTGCAAATAATAATGAGGGAAACACTTCTGATAACAAACTTGCACGTGGATCCAATGTCTTAGTTGAAGATGGCTCCTTGGATAGTTCTGCCATTGATGTGCTGTCAAATAAAACTCATGATTCAAAGTTCACTGACTCTGAGATATCTAGATCTCTTCCTGTCCAGTCTGTTGAGGATGTAGGAGCCTCAGGTTTTCTTTCTGGTGTTGATCAAGGTAAATGTACAAGATCACAATCTTTCCCAGATAGAGTTTTAGTGCATGAAGATGAGCATGAATCAGATCAGGGGCTGTCAATCCTCCAGAAGTCCAGTTCCATGGTCATTGAGAGAGGCGAAAAACGAATTATGGAGGAGAATGATGCAAGAGAGGGAGCCAAAAGATTAAGAGAATGGTTTCCATCCATGGTTAGTAGAGCTGACAAGTACATCAGCATGTCTAATTTGAGCGAGAAGAAAGCAATTTCACTTGAGGGAACAGCTGTACCTGTTAAAAAGGTGGTTCTGCCATTTAATCAAGAGAACTCGGTTAATAACTATCAATTTCCAGAGGGAGCTGGTGAACCTTGCATTGAGTATGCACAAGAGAAACAGCTTTTTCCGGGTTCATTTAAGATTTTTGACCTTAACCTGATGGGAAACTCAGACTTGAATGATAGTCATCACAGTGATCCAACTCTTATTTACCCAGCTATTCCGAAGAAAGAACCTACACCAATTGATGTGGATTTGTCCATGAGTAATTCCAGTGTGGCTTGTGAATATAGTAGACATCAAAGTAATTGTAAGGAGATTGAAGTAATTGACTTAGAGAGTGATTCTGCCCCAGAAGACAAGACTAATGATACAGCAGTGAGAAAGTATGTTTCTCAATATCTGCTGTTTTTTTATTCCATTACTTCATGGGTGCATTGTTCAAATATACACAAGTATTGATAGTAATCTTTTGGAATTTCGTGTTTATTTGTCTAACCTGCATTTCTCTTCTTATTTTAAATTATTCAATCATGCAGGACAGAAACTATGTTTATGGGCCTGGACGGTTTTCCAAACAATCCACAGAATGCTGCTGGTCAAATTCCTGATGTTCAAGATAACTATGATGGGCTTATGATGACACAGTTACTCAATACTTTTCCTGATTGTACTCCAGTACCTGGGGATGTTAATCCCCTGCAGAATGAGATGGTCCTTCATAATGGAGAGGTATTGTCACCATTTTCTATGAATTGATCATCCATTCAACAAGAATCTTTCAAATTTCTGATGCGTACGCCTGGAAACATGATGGTTGCTGGGCCTAACTTGAATGCTTATTAGTAGTGTCTTCAGCTGTTTCATTCTTCAGCATGATATTGATTTCGTTTACTATTATTTGCTTTGATGACTGAAGATGGCTACATTATTGCATTCCATGTCTGAGTTCATTCTCCCTGATTAATTGCTAATTGTGCTTAACTGGTTGTTTCAGGGGGCTCTTGCTGATGATGATTCAATATACATGTCCCTGGGGGAAATACCACTAAGTATGCCTAATACTTAATTTCACGGTTTGTTTTCTTATGAATTTAGTGTGTGGCTGATCTACTTGGGCGTATTGACATTTCACAAGTAATTTATTGGGTTCATTAATGTGGTGAAAGGATTTTAGAATTTTGGTAACTTCTTAAAGGTGATCTACAGCGGAGTGCATAATCATAAAACAGATTGGAACTTCTGTATGGTACAAATTTTAATATAGGTGGATTTTTATGCAAAATTTAGCTGGTAAAGTGCATGGTCAGAGAGATGTGCCTCTTAAGATTTCGGTCATTGCTACAAGCTTGTGGATTACAATTTCTCAAATGAAGCAGACCTTCAAACTAGTTTGCTATAAGAGATCAAATACTAATCCATTCTGTTTTTCGACCAAGTGTGGGCAGTGAATTTATATTGCATTTATAATGTAGGGTCATTTTCTTCTCAAAATTGAGAAGAAAAAGTGTGGCATCAAGTACTTGGTTTAATTTATCATCAAAGAGCATTGCCCAAAATTTTTTTTTGCACTGTGCATTTGTCATGCTGATTCTGATGACATTGTTCTCGTACGAAACAGATCTATGAAACATATGTAGTTTTTAACTTCATAATTGAAGTTTTGCTGCTTCGTAATTCATAACTCTAAAAACCCTCTGATGACTTTCCTGTAGGCTTTTTGCGGGCCTGGGAGCAGCCACCTCCTCAAGAATATGGGAAGCCCTTTTGATTTGGCATTTGCTGAAAATTTAACAGGAAGTACTACTACTTGGTATGCATATGGTCATTGGAGTTCTCTTGTTGCAATCACTATCTTCGGAGTTATTTTTATTTTGTTGATAGAAGATAAGTAAGTGTATCCCTATGGCAGGAATTAAGCAATGGTGAATTCTTTTTCCATATTGGCTTTTGCATCTCATTGTAAACAGAATGAAGATCATAATGTTGATGGTTTAAAAAATAATATACTCGTTATGCTTCCATGGATAATAATCTGATTTTTAGAAATGATGTCTTGGTAGATTAGGGTATGGCAAATGCAGGACAACAATTTTGGTCAGAAGGGGAACTTCCATATTTATGATGATTAAATGGGGGGATAAATGTAATCTGTCTCAACATCCCCTGATTGGAGCATTGTGTTATAATTTCTAGTGAGAAAAAAATTTATTTAGTAATGGCTTAGCACTGTTGTTCTGTTAAATTTGTCGTGGTATGTGACAACTATACATTCGTTCAATGGTTTATCTAACTTGTTTGAATCAAGATCCTTGGCTTTGAAGCTCTTTTTAGACTATGTAGATGCTCAGCCAGATTTACTGAATCCCTTTGTTTAGATTTCATAAAATCATGAAACAATCTTACTATTACTGGCTGGATGTTGTGAAAATTGTCAGTGAATTGAGAAGTTACAGGATGATAGTTATGACCTTTGTTTATGATAGCTGCCCTTGTAGCTTTTCTGTTTTGTGATATATTCCAAATTATTGCTTAGGAGGGATAAATGTCTGTGCAAGAGTTTGCCTCATTTTGGGTATTACTGCACACATCTTTGGCATCAGTAACCGAGTAAAACTAGTGGCTTAGGCAGTAAACTTGCTCAGTGAAGATGTGAGACTGGAGAAATCAAATGTAGTGAATTAATATTATTATGTGAAACAAAAGGAAGTAGAAAAACAGAAGAAATGAAAGATACGGACGTTTGACCAGATTTTAAAAGGGAAGCTACAGCCTTGAGCCAGCGTACCATCCTTCTATTTCTTTCTTAATCATAATAATAATGGGATTGGTGTTAATGTTGGCGTTGGTGTGGGTGTAAGTGTGAGGATTGAGGAAGAGGAAGAAGCTGAACGCTGATTTAACTTCTTTAAAATCCTTTATGGTTGATGGACCCACCGCCTTGACATTGGAGACTTGGGACTCTATTATTTATAATGGCCGTTTGTCCCCGTTTTCGTCTGCTTCTTCTGTTCTTTCTGCCCTTCCCCTCCCTGTTTTCTTCCTTTTTTGACATTTACTTTTATTTCGCTTTCCTCAGAATAATAGGCATGAGAGATCCAGGCCAAAGCGAACAAGAGCTGTCTTTTTTGGGTACAAGTTATAATTAAACTTTGAGGGAGCAATCTTCATTTTACCGACACTCTCTGATGAGTTACCTTTGAATCATTCATTCGTTCAAGAGCATAGATTAGGTATGCATGCACTTGCTCGCTCAATGCAGTGCCAATGCCAAATAGCTTACTACTTGAACATGATTCTACAGTTTAAGTTTGTTGCAACATTATTATTGATTTGATTTTCAGTTGTTAGTTATCTCTATCTTCTGCCAAACTGTATCATTGACTGTTTCAGGAATGAAGTATTATAATCCATCCAAAGATCACAAGGAAGAAGTGACATCTTTCTGATTTGTTTCTGTTATGTTCATCTGTTCTGCTGGTTCTCTTGTTGCTTCACCTTCGGTTCTTCCGACTGCCTCTTTTACCTTATCAGCGGAATGAAACAGTGAGTAACTTGGGTATTGGGACTGATATAAGATTATGGGGCACCGTTAGATGTCCTTGTCATCTCCAAATGCTATCTACACATACAGACATGGACGTGGTGGTTATAATTTCAAGTTTCTTACACAAGAAAAACTGCTTCATTACGTTAACCAAACACCCCGTGAGAACGACCTCTCTTTGATTCACATCCACATCCCTCCATACATCATCGTCTATGTATGCATGTTCGTATATACTGTATATTATATGAATTTGGTTGTCCTTGTAATTTGAGAACAGAAAGAATGCAATGAAGAGTAAATGCATTTGTTTTGGATTCTAAGTCATCAGCAGACTTTAAGCATGTAGCAACATGACAAGTGGGTATTTTGTCTGAATCAAGACATGGGATTGGGTTAAGTCTTCCTATTAGGACTCTGCAATGAACCAATTATCTCCATCACCAACGCCTCAAAGCCAGAGATGTGATATGTGAATGTCATCATTGATCAAGATGGAAATGGGTGGCTGAGATGACATGATGATTATGATTCATTCATCAATGTCTGATTCACCCCAAACATGTGGCGGGTTGTTGTGGTTGTGGGTACAGTAGATAAATAACCCCACCTTTTTCTTTTTTCTCTCGTCGATTTTCCCAAAGCCGATTGCTGCTACAAATCTATGCAGCGAGTGCTCTCTGTCGCTCAGTGTATATATACAGTCATATACTAAGTCAAGCGAAAGCCAGACGGGCCTGGATGGAATCGGAGAGTAAGATCTTGAAAAGTAAAACGTGGCGACATATCATGGAAAAGTTAGCCTGTCAGACAGCATTAATCTCCGTACACGTGTCACATACATATCTTTTTTATTATTTTTTACTACGGCTGAACAGAAGCAGATCACCGGCCACCAGTGGTGTTTAAGTATGAATTGGTCAAGGCGGTGAGACCCACTGAGACTCAGACATCTAATCGTCACATCCCTTTCGCCCCCCTCCATCTTTCTTCTTTAGTTTCCTTTCCTTTCCTCACCTCGTGCTCCATGCCATGCCACAGAAGAATATCTCCCTCCACAAATTCAACATCAGTTCATCTTCGTCATCCTTTCTGGTGTCTTCCCTCGTGAATAACGTCATCTCCAGTGCAGCAATCACTGCCTTCCCCCGCCATGCCGTTATATTTGAAGCTACCATTATACTACTAATATTTCTGCATTGATCATCGGCAATGCATTGTGACATGTTATGCATGAAGAACAAGAGATGCATACACACGCAGTTGCACATAAACACATGAAATATATGCCCCCTATAAGATTTTACAAGAGATTTCATTGCCATGCACCTCTTCTTCAATGTCAATCAATCAAAGATCAGATCGGCGGACCCCAAGTCTGCCCCGAGAATATTTCTGCTCTCTGCAGCACCTACCTACCCAACGTCGACACTCGACGGTAAAAATAACCTCTTTTCGGCCAGGTTTTACCACTCATATTTACTCCCCATGCCGTAAATACAGAGGAAGAGGCATTTTGTAAGCTGAACCATTAATGTCTGCGTCATACACACACGCCCCTCTTACCTGCTACAGCTTCCATTATTGAACCAAAATTCAAAGGAAAGGACAATGCATACAGCATGCGCGTGCCAGTAATTTCCAGATTTCTCGGGACAATCCTAATTTCGTAAGAAATTGTCAATCTCTTCCCGTTACTCGATCAAATTCACATGCATCCAACGCAACGCAACTCAAAGCAAGCCATACTTTTATTACTCACTGTGTACAAAGCAAAAGTAAAATTTCCAATTCTTGGAAATTATACATAATTTAGTCATCGAAGAGTTGTATATATTAATTGTGCTTCTCTTTCTCTAATTCCCTTTGAAATTGATCATTCTTGGGAGTAGCTTTAATCCATTGTGGGGTCGATCAGTGTTTCCCTCTTAGCCGCCTAAAGTAACCCTCCATTTTATTATAAAAGTATATGGTATTGTCCATAAAATAAGGTAACCCAATACAATTAACCATAGAGATCATTACCCAATTTAAACATTAATTAATGAATTAATTAATCTCTATTTTATTGTTTTAATTTGGTCCAACGCCGTGTGAAAGTATTTGTTACGTGACATAAGTTGTTGAGCCAAAATTTTATTAATTGGGGGAGGGGGGTTGATTAGAGGTTGGGGGGGGTTGATGGCTAGGCAAAATCTATGGGGGCGGATTTTTGTCACCCCCCGATGCTTCACTGATCTCTTGTAAGGGGGAGCTGGGGAAGGAATGTGTAGAGACACGCTTGTCTTGTATGCTATGATTGATGCCCAATAGGTAAGTAGGCTCATGCATACAACAACACGTAGCTCGACCTTAAGAAGCACAACTTCATTGGTTTTGAACATGCATTGGAATTGAGATTATCATCAAAGTTTGACAAGAAATTGATAGGATCATACGGTGGCATTGCCATGCCATGACGTGGGAATTGCCATCCGAGATTTTTATTTTTATTTTTATTTTTTAAATTATATGTATAGTTTCAATACATTATAATCATGCAATTTTTTTAATTATTAAAAAATATTAAAAAAATTTTAAATGAAATGATTTTAATAAAAAAATTTATTTAATTAATAAAATAAAAATAATTTATTCATTAATAATGAATAAAAATTCATAAAAAATATTCAATATTTAATTAATACAGTAAAAAAATTTATAAATTTTTTTTAATTTTTTTATTCATTACTAATAAATAAATTTTTTATTTTATTAATTAAATAATCATATTACATTAACTATTATATTATAATAAAATTATTTTACTTGCAAAATTTTTAAATATATTTACACAAATTTTAATATTTCGACCATTCTATTTATAGCTTTATAATTAATTGAAAGATACCCATGACAATATATGTAAGAAAATATAATACCAAGTTACCACTTCCTCCAAATAATATATCAAGATTTATAGTATCAAACTACTTTGTTATTTTTATGAATTGAATAAATGGTATAATAAATTATTTACTATTTAATTGACAAATAACATGTTATTTGAAATGATAAGTGAAAATTAACAAGTGTGATATTACTCTTAGAAAACTAAAAAAAAAAAGGATAAATACATGCAAACAAAATTTAATAATTTTTTTACTTAAATTTTTGTATTTCGTAATATAATTATTTAACCACGTGAAAATATGTGTTAATATATTTTTTTAATGTATTATAATATAATAATTCAATCACGTGATATTAAACATTAATGAAAAATAAGTAAATAAATAAATAAAATTACATAACGTGAGAAACGACTGATATATATATATATATATTTATGTAAAATTTTAATTAGTTAATATAAAATTAAAAATTAAAAATAATTAATAAATAATTTAAAATATTTAGATGCATGAGTACAGTCGGACGATCAGCAAGATTTTAAGGAAACACTTGATAAAAGATATAAAGGCATGAAATCTAAGAACAAAGAAAAGAATCTAAGAGATGAAAAAGGAGAAGGAGAAGATGGAAATTACAGAAAAGAGGACGCGTAAAATGTGAATTCCACGGCAGTGAAAAACGAAGCAATTATAATTATCAACGGAGACAAATAAGAGCAGCGAGTCTTGTCGTCTTCTGGGGATTTTGGAGGAAGCAAGTGTACAAGACTGTCATTTCGACGGGAAATTGTGATGAGAAAAAAATCAAGAATAAAGAAAGCAGAGAAAATGAAAGGTTTTGTAGGGTAGGTACAGGATAGGACAGCTTTGTATTTTGCACGATTAGAAAAAGAAAATTAAGAAAAGAAAATCACACACACAGACAGACATTAACATAAACACTGCGTCTCTTTCTCTGTCTTACTTTCTTCTTTATTTATTCATTCTTGTTGAGTCTTAATTAAAACGCATATTCACAGGAGAGAAGAGAGAGAGACAGAGAGAGGTGAATGAATAGGGGTGATTAATGGGGTTGATTTACAATTTTTACTAATTTGCTTTTTGGTGGTGAGAGAAAACCTGGTGCCCTTTTGATGTGTTAGTGGGTGGTGCTGTTTTCCTCTTCGAAAAATCTCTCACACACGAACAGACACATACACATACACCCTCTCTCTCTCTCTCTCTCTCTCGTCATTTCTATCTTCTTTTTTTACTCTGAATCATCTCTCAAAACTCCCAAGGTTTGTGTAATTTTCCAAGGTGTTTTTTTTTTTTTTTTTTTGGGTCTGGGTCTGGGACTGTTTTGTTTTCCTTAGCTTGCTTGTTTAAGGGATCAGTTTCTGGGTCTTTGTTTCCATGAAGTTTCTTGTGACTTCATGATCTCTTTGTTTTTGAGTTTATTATCTTGTCAGACTGAAACAAGTCTTTCTATTTTCACCAAAGAATAGAGAAAAATCTGGTCTTTGGTTTGGCCATGCGTTTATACTTGTAGATTTCTTTTTATGGTCAGTTCAACTATTCATTCACTTCCTTGATTTATCTCTGAATTCAAGTCTTTTTAACTTGTTAAAAATAAAAATTTGTCTTTAGTAGCTTGATTTCAGATTCTCTTCTATTAAACCGTCTTCTTTACTCAATGACCTCTCAATTTTGATGTGAGATTGCTTACTCAAACTTTGAACTTTCTGTTTGTATGGCTCGAGCTTTGAATCTCTACTTATTATCGTATGATTTTCTTTTTCAAGATTTGATTTTTGAGTTATGCTAGTAAATTATGGCATCTCAAAGTCTCGATTTTGAACGCTTTTCTTGGTTTGTCCACATAAAATAACACTGCCTCCCCATCATACTTTGAGTCTTAAACAACATCTTGCTTGTGGGGTTTTGTTCTTTGCTTATTTTTGTGCTTTGCTTGATCAATCAAAACGTAGATGCTTCAAATTTACTCATTTCCGTCGCATAAAATAACGTCAATGGAAAAGTCTGGAATCTCCTAGGCTCACGTCCTTCTTCTTCTGGGTCTACGATCTCATCTTCTTTTCTGTATACCTTTCAGGTTAAATGGATGAAGATTCTAGTGGGCTTATTTAATTGATCTTGCGGCTGCTGCTGCTGCTGTTGTTGCTGTTGGTTTGTGGTGGTGGTGGTGCTGCTTTACCTTCGTGGTGGGGTTTGGGTTGTTACGGCTGTATAATATAGAGAGAGATAATTTAGAAAGAGTTGATAAAAGAGGCCTAGTTTTCTATATGCTGAAGGCTAAGAAGCTTAAAGATAAGGCCCAGTGGAGTAGTATAAGAAGAAGAGCAGCTTGTGACTGTTGCAAAAACAGCACAAGAAGAGTGAAGCTTTTCATCAGATGTTATCCGTTGAAAACCCTCCACCAGATCCCTCATGTTCTTTCCAATTTCAACAACTGAATGTTACAAACAGTGATGAGAGGGCTTCTCATAAGCTTCCCTTGCCGGATGTAGATCTGCTTAAGCCGCCTCATGATCATCTTCCCAAATTCTCTATAAGGTAATCTCTTTGTGTTTTTTTTTTCTGGTTCTCTTCTTGAGGGGAGGATGAGGAATGGTGAACAGTAACATTCCACGTGGTTTTTGACTATCTTCTGCGCCTGTAACTTTGATGTTCTTTTTTCCTCTTTTCTTATGGCTCTAACCTCTCATCTTTGATTCATCTTATCATCTTATGCCATGTTAATCTTAAAGCTATCTGATGTTTATTTCTTCTTGGGTCAGATCCAGAGTTACAAGCTGCTTTTGGGTTCAGTTCAACATGGGGCCTAAGTCAAGACTCACCCTTCTTGTCTTTATTTTGGTCTTTGGAGCGATTTTGCTTTACTTTGATTGATCATAAACTCATTCACGGCTCTTATTCAGCCAGTACTAGGCATCTAGATTGCGTATGATTTGTGTAAACAAAACAGTTTGTCAACATTTTACTTTCTTTGTGATTTCATGTCACTTTGTAGATGAGGTTTACCTAAGACTGACCTGGGTTAAGCTATCTGTTGTACTTGTTCTTACCGTATCATGCAACTAATTCGAGACTTTTTCTTAGTTTATTAGATCATCGAATCGGGCCATTTCTTGGCTGTTTCTCTACTATTGATGTGTTTCTCTTTCGAGTTCCTTAGTCCATATGTTCCTATCATCAGTTGACATGCGATATAGGGGTCAGCTATATTTCATAATCTTTTTTTTTTTTTTTGTTTTCTGTACATGAAGATATACTGAAGCATAGTTACTGTTGATGCTTTGAGCTAATGATGTATGCTGTGAATTGATCAAAGTTACTAACTGTACACAATCTTTTGTACTGTAGAAATTATGTGTTCACTTCCCGGAGCAAAGATATCAAGAAGAATTGGCCCTTCTCTCTGAAAAATTTGCAACTTTGTTTGAAACATGGCGTGAAGGATGTATTGCCACCATTTCAGGCTCTTAGTGCAGTGAAGACTCAATCCATTGAGAGATGTACGGTTGAAAATTGTTCACTTGAGAAGAAAAGCATAAGCAATTTTGATGCTGAGCCTTCTGGACCCAACGATAAAGAAGTTCTAGACTCATCTGGTGATGCTGAATTGAATAATAAGCTGGAAAATGCTTGCATAGATACAAGTTCATGCCGATCTGGAGGAGAAAATGATTTCCCATCCACAACAACAAGCGTTTCTCATTCTGAAATAGAGTCTGTTCCAACTAAAAGGCCATCTAGTTCTCTACTAGAAACTGATACTTTACCGGAAGCTTCAGCCTCAGCCTCAGCCACAGTTGAAGTTGGAGCTGTAGGTCATCCTACCTCTCATAAGACTGAAAACAGTACTCGTCCCCCGGGCAAAAAGTGCAGATTGATAGTAAAATTTAGTGGCAACTCTGATCATTGTTCGACTGAAGATATTGCTTCAAATTCTACCGCTGTATCAGAAACAATGGCTTCTAAAGTTTGCCCTGTTTGCAAAACTTTCACATCCTCATCAAACACCACATTGAATGCGCACATTGATCAGTGCCTTTCTGTAGAATCAACACCCAAGTGGACTGCAGATTCTAAACCTACCAGGCATAGAATCAAGCCAAGGAAGACCAGACTGATAGTAGACATATATTCTACAGCCCTCCCTTGCACATTGGAAGAGCTTGATAGAAGAAATGGCACAAGCTGGGCAACTGTTTCGAACTTGCCTACTCAGGATACTGAGAAGCTTGAGATACCTGCTGAATGGAAAAGGCAAAGGGTGTCTCAGGTACATCCTGAGGATGCTGGTGATGTTGGTGAAGTTTATATTGATGCCAATGGCACCAAAGTTAGGATTTTATCCAAGCCTAACGACGCTCCTGTGGCGTCAAAAGAGGTGGAGGATTTTCAACCAAAGAATCCTTTGAAAGTAGGTAAAGGAAGCACATTCCTGTCAACAAAAAAGAAAAAGCGCCATGCCAGAAAACATCTCAAGTATCTGAAACTTGCTCCTCAAAGCAGAAAATTTTTCTCTCAAAAAGCTCGTGCTTCTCAGGTACTCTACTTTGTTAGCCACATATCTGTGCATTTCAATTCTTTCTTTCTTACCTTCTTCGTCGTTTTGCTCTCTCTCTCTCTTTTTTTTTTTTTTCTCTGGAGGTGGGGTGACCTTTTTATCTGTGCATTCTTCATCTTGAGATGAACTCAGTCATGTAACTCGATCCATGTGCTTGGTGCTTCCATATTTCTTTTCATAGACATTATCACAATGACCCAGAATTTATTGACTAAATGGTAGATTGACAAAATGTTCTAAATGTCAACGATGATGTAGCAGTATGCAATAACTTCTGCTTGTAATGCATTTTGCACCTCTAATGACACATTTTAAGTTAGTGATATTTGTCACGGATCTAGTAGTTTGAATTACCGGACATATGGTTGTCAAATTTTTTGGACAGATATGCGGGAATCAAGAAGGAGATTATGGGGTGGAAGAAACTGGCAAGAAGGAGAAACATCAGATGCAGAAGCAACTAAAGTCTGGTGAATCTGGAACCTTGAGACAATGGGTATGCTCTAAACGAAGAGGTTTAACTAAAAAGGTCAACAATCGAGATAGTCGTCAAACTTTCAAATGTAAATGGCATTTAGCTCGGGACTTGCTGGTAGATAGTGACCGGCCAAGTTTAGGGGAATCTCTAACGGAGAGAAACCGTATTCGGAAGTATGCTAATTTGTCTGACAATCTGTTGTCTTCTTCTTCAATTGGTAACAAGGTGGAGAAGCTGTTTTTCGAAGGCCAATTTATTGACAAGTGGGAGCTTTCTTCTGGGAGAAAGATTGTAGGAAGCCCATTGTCTGGAGCCAAGGTCAATGATAATATGGAGAGGTCTCGTCAGCCACTGACGCAAAATGGCAACCAATTGAGCCGAGGCACCCCTATTTTTCATGGCAGTCATACATTTGAATCTTCTGACTCTCCTATTAATTGTGTATCTTCATTGACCAACAAGAGAGTAGGTGTTCATGGAGGCACAGTTAATCATTCTGATATCCCTCCTGGTGCTAGCACAGCGCGATCTATGTGTACTCAATTATTTGCATCAACGTCATTAAAACCTATATTGCGGAAGAATAGGTCATCTGTTCTTAAATCCAAACCTAGTAGGGATGAGAAATGTTCAGCTGGAAAGAAGACACGACTGGATCTAACTGGAAATGTAGATGAAGAGGTCGCAGTTTGGGATTCAGAGGTTGATCAACAATATGCGTTGATGTGCAAGGGTGGAGGAAAAGAGATAAATGGCAAAACATCTTTTGGCAGAGGCACTTTACAGGGAATGACACATGATAGAGGAGCAGTAAGTACCTCTCAAGGAGAGCAAGCCATGGCTTTGGAGAGTTCAGAACAAGCACCTCAATCTTATGTTCACAATGGCGGAGAAAACACAGATTCTTATGCTGGAGCCAGTTGTGATCTTATAGATAAAGCTGATGTCCGGGAATCTGTTGATGATGCTGTTGCTACTACTACTAAATCTGTAGATGCCAAGTTCCAACAGCTGAGTGATCATTCAAACACCCAGTCCAGTTCGTTACATTCTATTGAGGGCTATAATGGAATGCTAAATGGTGGTGAAGCACTGACAGGCCCAACTGAACCAAGCTTTGTTGATGGACAAGAGATGTATAGTTCTGATGAAGTCGGCAATGGTACCATTGGGAAAAATGCCCATATGGAACCTAGTTTGGATTCTGATATTGGGCAAGGACATTCTTTTCATGAGGTTGATCCCATACTGATTCCTGGCCCACCGGGTTCATTCTTACCAAGTCCTAGGGATATGGGATCAGACGATTTTCAAGGAAACTCATCACTAACCACAAGCCGGGTTCAATCTTCTCAAGATCAGCTTGATTTGGTGGATGGAGATTCGTCAGACTCGCCAATTTCTGTAGCATCAACCATCTCCAACTCCACTGCTGCTAGATCTGACTTGAATTGTTCAGAACCATTTTCATCTATAGGGGTTCATGCAGTTCAAGACAAGAAAAAGTCAGGCTTTTCTAGTGCTGGCATCGAACAGTCCTTTGTAGAAAATGCAGCTGTGGTTGCACAGACAACTACAAGAGCAGAAAAAACCTATTTTGATGGAGAGAAATTTAAAGGCAATAAGATCTCCATTGAAAAGAGACCTCTCAATTTCAAGAATGATGGCCAGCCATGCTGTTGCCAAAGGAAGGAGAGAACTTCCCAGGATATTGCTACGAATTATCAAGAGTCACAACTATTAAGGCGGCGAACAATACCTTCAGTGACAGTGCCTGCCACAGTGAAACAGAATTTGAGGCCCAACAATTTGGACGTGAGACCTGAAATATTTTCTCTTGGTACAAATTTTGTATCTGAAAAGGTTGTTGTCCCTATCATGAAGTCCCCTGCCGGTTCCATTTCTGTAAAGGGATCTCCTGAAGCTGGAGTGAAGTTTTCAGGTCATCGTGATTGTGACTCTCCTAGTCCATCAACTCCTAATCCTGTTCTCAGGCTTATGGGGAAGAATTTAATGGTTGTCAACAAAGAGGAAGACGCATCTGTGCCACTTGTGCAGTCCCAACCTTGTACCCAGAATAGCCATGTAATTTCTCAATTTCCAACTTCTCAAGTTTCTCCTCGTAATATGCAAAATCAGGATTGTCATTCCTTCCCGCATGTGGTTCCTCATGGTCCTTTAATCTTCGGTCATAATCCATATGATGCAGTGGGGCAATCCTTTGATGTAAGTTTGTCAAGCAGTTTTAGAAACCAGACTGTTCTGAGGACACCTGAACAAGTTGCTGGCCTGTTTTCCAACCAGCGTGTAAATGGTGGTTTTCGAGCATCCATGGAGTCTCACATGTATGAAGATGCTTACAGTTTATCAAGTAGACATGATAGACAGAAGATTCGACTGAATGGAACATCCTCATATCAGAACATAGTAACTACACTTGACCACCCACACAACAATGCAGATTGCAGTGCTTCCATCAAAGAAATCATTGTCATTGATGATGTTCCTGAAAGTGAAGCCAATGTGTCTGCTGATGTTGCCAATTACTCTGAGGGCTTGAGGGCAAGTCAGCATGTATCTTCTGGCATTTTGATTCCAACTGTTCCCAACTTCAACTCAAGGCATGTGAATCCTTTCCCTTGTTATCAGTCACAAAATCCTTCTGTACTGAGTGAATCACCTGTGGTGCACCACAGTAACTTCCATGCAATGCCCTCCAGGCTACCCAATGCAAGTCCTGTTCGGTGGGGTTGTACTCCAGAAGCCTCTGGTGTGCTGCAGCGCAGTCCTTTGATGGCTACGTCAACCTCCGCAGGTCATGTAAGATCTGGGCAGTATTATCCTTCAAGCTTGTCATAGACAGGAGCTTCGCAAGAGATTGGCAGTTTTCACATTTCCCATGCATCATCCGGTTTTGTCTTGATCATTCTTCTACTCGGTCTCGAGCTTCTTCTAGACAACTGATGGCCAGAAAAATGATATTGGCAGCAAAAATAATGGAGTTCTGATCAAAGACAGCCTGCATGAATACTTCATCGGCTAAGATCTTGAATCGAGTTTGTGTTTATATTTAAGTCGCTGATGTTGGGTTAACTTTATGCTGTTTTTTGAGGATATTCTGCTTGGGCAAGCTTAAAGGTCTTTCAGAGACCAGAAAATGTATAAGCAATCTTGGAATAATAGTTTATGACAACGGTTCAATGCCAGTGGAGTTAAGTGTAGTTATAATGACCATTATCATGTTGTTTTTCCCTTTCTATATCTCGTTATAAGAATTGCTCATTCCATCATCTGCTTTGACCTCCATTAATTGAGTAATTTGTAGCAACTACTTGTCAAACTCAAAATAAACGATGCATGTATATGTACATGTAATTGTCATATATAATTGCTTGAATTCTGATCCAAGGCAATGGAGATTATTCAAGAAATAGAACGTTTAGAAGAGAACTGGATAAATAATTACGAAGTAAACTCATCTATCGTATCGTAGTAAAGTTGATGAGATAACAACATGTACATAGAGATGATGAATATTTATAATTGCATGTATACATAATAAGATCTTAGGCCTGGCATGTGCGCGGGCGGGGTGGGTTCCTTAGATGAGTAGATGGGAGTGTACTTGCAGCAGCTTGAGCTGGCTAAGAATCTTGCATGCATGTTCCATATGATAAAGCTGCTCAGCTCTCGCAGCATACCTGCCCGCCAGCCTGTCTTATAAGTCAGAAGGGATCAGTCTGCGTGTATTGGTTTCAAGACTATTTAAACCACATAAAATTACATTGATGAACACAGTCGGTGGGTGTTTCATTATTACAGTTTTCCGCGATTCCATGAAAAGAAAGGGAGATGTATTAACTCAAGAAAGAACTAACAGTACATCAAGAGCGATCGATATAATTGCAGACGAACTCGGAACAAATTATGCGTATGTATAAACATACATTCAGTACAGTACTGCAGGTGAAAGAAAGGCAAACTCGTCCCTTCATTTTCTGATCTCCTTCTTTTTGTTTCAGATGTGAAAAGAGATCAAACCATACAAATTTGATGTGGGGTACGACATGATGATGAAATTTTCACAACATATAAGATATGTAGGACCCCAGAAAACAAGGGTAAATAACACGTTGAAAGTTGCTGTAGTTTTTAAGGTCACCTGCCCGAAAACAATTCCATGCTTTCAGAGAGAAAGGATGGAATTGCTGCCAGTACGAACATGAAATATAGCCGTTATAGAATGAAAGGAAAAGCCCTGCAGGGAGCTATAATAAAGACCAAAGAGTACGAACATTACAAGATGATGATGATCGATGATTACAAGTTTTTTCCAGAGAGAGAGAGAGAGAAGTCATCAGGTCAAAGTAGAATAAATCCATTTATGTCCTACGAAAGAAGATGGCCGTTTGCTTTGCTTTTCTAGATATTATTTAGGGCAAGGGAAAGCTGAAGTGGGCACAGTTTGGGAACTCACTATTTAGGTGCACACGCGCGCTCCACTACCTTTTTGTGTTTTCTGAAAACAGTTTTTGTTTCTGTTGCTGCTGTAATAAGTTGGAAGCATCGCCAGTTGCTGTTTTGGTTTTGTTGTTTTTATTGTCAACTTGAGTTGAAACGTGGGATGTGCGCTTTGCATGGTGAAAGCTGGACACCTTATTGACCCTTTACAAAGAAGAATGCTCTGTTTTTGTGCAATGGCGGGCCATTCCTTGTCTTTCTCCCCATCCCACTTTATTCTACTTTAAACAACATAAAAAAACAAGTTTTTGTTGCCTGAGAAACCTCCCCCAGAATCTATTCTCAAGCATTTAATTATGATTACCTTGACCAATATTGTAACTTTATGATAAATGAACTTCTACCTTCTCGCATGATAATGAAAAACCATTAAGACTGTGCACATATTTGCTGTTACTTGTTGGAATAGTAAAATTGGCCCTATAAGTTCGATCATGAATATTACTTGACCGACATGCAATTCTAGAGTTCAAACTGCAGAGAGCATAGAGCATCCAAGCTGGTGTTGCTTACATTTAAATGAGGATTAAGGCAGCTGCTTTGTTGTATGCATTAACTGCACTCTGCAATGTTGTTAATGTCATTTTGATGGTTGGATCATAATTATTCAGCTAATTCATTGCCTTGCTTCGACAATAATTCATATCATTCTATATTGCCAGTAGTAAATACTTCAACTTTTTTTTCCTAATGAATTAGGATTAGCCCACATTTAAGATGTGTTTAAGAGTGAATTCCATCAATGAATCGTGATTTTGATACTATTCTATAATTTATTTTTCTTGTAATGACATCAATAAATAATAGAAAGTCCACACTCGACCAAACCTTGAACCAATCGTTACGGTAACAACCAACCAAACCAACCCAGCCTTTGAAGAGTAGTTTTTCAGTTGGTCAGTGAAAACACTCTCCTAGTGCATTGATATGCAATCATCGCCATCGTTGCCGCCACCTACATCGGTCGCCGTCCAATAAGATTCTGTTATGGGCCTGATTTTGGGCTCAATGTTTGGGTTGTTGGTCATGTGGGGTGGTTGATGTTTGAAAACATGTTGTCGGGAGTTGGATTCATTTGGTTTCCAGGAAATCAGATGGATTGTTTCTTGATAAGCGACAGCCACAGAAAGAAAAACTGTGATTACTTCACTTGTACACTTTCACTTATCGATAATTATCTGAGTGTGTTTCACAGTGAAATCTTGTTTTTGGTTTCTCCTCCAATAGTTTTAACTGTGATTGTCATTGGTTTACTTGTAGACTTTTTAAGGATGTTGCTGCTGTTTAATGGAGTGGAGAACAAGTTTGGTTTCTAACTTCTAGTTTAATATTTTCTTAAAGAATTTGACTTTGTAGTTTTAGTTGAGCTTCTATTGACTTTTGATCTTTTTTGTAATTCTTCATCTTAATGCCAATTCTTATAATAATTGAAATCGCATTAGATTTCTTTTAGATTCTATGCACGATATGCAGGCTAGACTATGGTGTA
The DNA here is from genome assembly GCA_032401905.1 of Swietenia macrophylla. Taxonomy (NCBI): domain Eukaryota; kingdom Viridiplantae; phylum Streptophyta; class Magnoliopsida; order Sapindales; family Meliaceae; genus Swietenia; species Swietenia macrophylla. The sequence goes on along the minus strand of CP135566.1, from coordinate 3,263,410 downwards.
GAAGCCAATTATGCCTCAATTCTCCTACGAATGCTGGGCTTTATACTACGGGCATGTACTCTAGGCCAGTGCATGGACATGGAATTTTAATCATTATCAATTTATCCTAAGAAAGTTACTGTTTTCTGAGATCATACCGTGTGTTCTCAATGAATGTAGACAAGAAAATCCTAGACTCGAGAGTCATTGCAAAGCTCTAACTGGTATTCTAGTCCTTATTTTGAACAATATGAGCTGATACAACTAGAATTTTGTTTAAACAACCAGATGAAGTTATGTGCTAATATTGGGAGAATATTATAAGAAACTTGATATTTATATTTCTAGCTAAGTGATTACAGCATTAACAAAACTGAGCTTCAACTTATGGGAGAGATTGGAGAAAACTATCATATGATCACATCTTACTTCTCATCCTCACTAACTTTGCCAGTGTTTCTTGAGCTGCCAAGGTTTGAGCATGGTTATGTCCTAGCATTACTGTTCGAATACTGATACAGGTTCTACATAGCTCTTCACCACTGTCAAAATGTCCACCTCTCAGCAGCAACTTTGCTCTAGTCTCAAGTAGAGTTGCCTTCAACAATGTCACATCTTGCCATACATACTCATCTACTCTTTGGTTGCCATTTACCTTTTTCTTCCAACAAAGAGAACCATGGCACCAATCTTGAATTTGGGACACAAATGACTTCTCCACTTCCTCCAGCACATTTGTACATACTTTTAGAAGCTCCAGTGCTGTGTTGCATCTTGAGAAAGTTGTGAATGCCCTGATTGCTATAGGAAGAGCTATCTTTCTGATGTATAAAACCATATCAATTGCTTTTAATTGGACAACTGGTGGCTCAGATTTAAATCCAAAAACGAGGAATGCAGACGCCCAGAGATGATCAGAGTTTAGCGATGGATTACCAATTTTCCTTATGCCTTGAACTGTTGCCTCAGATGCTAATAAACCTTCTTTATTCTTTGCGAACACTTGAGTTATAGGATGTAATTGAATCCAACATCCCGGTTGTTTGTTCGCTCTTCGTGCTAGTCCTAGTTTGACTAGAAGAAGAGCTGATTCTTCTTCGCTTTGTGGTGCCAATCCACAACCAACACAACAACCAAATGCGAGACTCAAGCATTTTGTCCATCTCCTGAACCTGCTTCCAGCAAAAGGCACCTTCTTAGCTGCAGCAACTAGCAAATTGACTGAAATTGGAGCAGGAGCAAACCAAGCACCAACAAGAAGCATTCTTGAAGCAAGAAAATTCCTTCTCCCATTTATTTGCTCCAAGATGGCAAGACAAAAGCACAAAATTTTCATTAAGAAAGGATTGTTTTTGCAGTATTGTTCCTCATTGATGCTCATGTAAGGAGAAGTAGAGCATTCTCCGATTGGAACTTGATTCACAGCTTCAAAGAGTGCTGATGGCAATATGCCAAATTCAGAAAGTAGAGATCCAATTAGCCCCAAACCAAAGCTCAACCTTCCCAAATTCTCATCAAATTTTTGAAGGAACTCCAACTCCTCAGCTGAGTAATCTCTCTTCTTCATTCCTCTCATTAATACCATTGCATCAGGCAAGAACAATGGCGGAAGCTGCATAATATCAAAACTCATCACCTTGGATAGCTTAGTAGTGATAATCACATGAGAACCTGCAGTGTTCCTTGGTATCAAGTCATGCAGATCCTTCCCTTCCCACCATTCTCTCTCTGTCTCAAGATTGTCAATGATCAGCAGGTAAGGCATGTCTCTAAACAGCTCCCTCTTAACTCTCTTGAAAGCTTCAAATTCTTGCTCTTCAAAACTTCGAATTCTACCCCTTTCCTTCTCTGCATCAGCAGTCACATCTAACCCCAAATTGAGTGACAGGTTCATTATGTTTTGCCTGAAGTATCGAGCTTCTCCACCAACCCACAAAACCATCTTGTATCTTTGAGAATATCTATAAGCAAATTCAAGTGCTAACTCAGTTTTGCCACAGCCAGAAACTCCATTTATGCATATCACATTGCTGCCCAAGCGCTTGTAGTTCCCACTTCTTGACTTCTTGCACTTTGACTTCTTCAATGAATTTCTTCCCGGAGCTGGCTCAACCCAAGCCTCCAGTTTTGGTTCTTTGCACTTCCCCAACTCCAAATTGAGAAATCCCCCACCTCTAGTGCTAACTGTATCACTTTCTTCATCTGCAAGCCCTTCAGATTGGCCACTTGCCTCTCCTTTGATTACTGGCATCCTACAATCTTGCTCAATACAATCTCCATAAGCAAAAAATGCCGTTTCAATCTCCAAAATCTCCTTCTCTCTTCCCACAAAACACCTGTTTCTTGGAAATGGTAGCTCCACAAATCCTTCTAAATTATTCTCAGCCACACTCTTCCTTCCAAGCTTCGCTCTCAGCATCCCAGCAGCTTTAGCCACACAGCTTCTCCAATTACATTCATTGGCTTCCAACTTGAACTCATGAAACTTCACAAGTCGATCAATTGCTTCTCTGTACTCTTTATCAATTGAATTGCAGTTGAGTAAACCCATTATCTCATTTGGTCCCGTGTCAAAAAAAAGTGGAATCAGATTCTTCTTTTGAGCAAAAAATCTAATTTCCTCCAAACTCAAATGGTTGAGAAAGCTAGAATTAGTCACCACAACAATTCCATAAGTGACTGAGCAGATAACTCTATCTGCAATCTCATGGCTCTGATTATCTGAGTACTTAGCTCTGTCAGCAACAAAGCAAGCAATTCCCTGAAGCTCAAGTTCTGACTTAAGCCACTTACAGAACCTCACCAAGTTAGGATTTTGCCCGTGAAAACCAATGAAGACATCACAGCTCCTAAGTTTAGCATTAGAAGCGGGAGAAACTGGACCTTTGGCAAACGAAATTCTCGGTACCTGAAATGAAAATGATACTCGCGGAGGAGCAGGATCTGGGACTTGAACACAGGTCATAAACTTGAGCTTTGGTTCAGCTAGGTCATCAGAATATTCATATTGGTCTGATGGTGGCGTGTAAGAGCTGCTAGGAATGTCATCAGATTGTGAGCCTTGCAATGAGACTGGTGGCGATGGTTTTGTGATAGGAGTTGGGTTTTCTTGTGGTTTTGGAGTTAAGGCTCTTGGTGAAATGTATGGTGATTGAAAAGCCGAAATAAATGCTGAAGATGGAGGTGAAACTAGGGGAGAGCTGTATGGAGATGATTCGATTGAGCTCTTTATGTTTGGTGAAGGAAAATGTGAACTGGTAGGAGTTGAAGTATCTTTACCTGGTTTGCAGCTAGAAGTTGAAGTCTTGATGGTGAGGCCAGTTGGGTTTTCTTGGGGAGGTTGAGTATTGCCAGATGGTGAAGCTGTGTCGACAGCCATGGCTATGAATGAAATTCACCGCGCAGTAAATACTTTCAAGTATGCTGCAGTAGATCTCGGTTCTTTTAAGAAAGTTGAACTTTACAATGTTCTCCAGTACAGATTATGCTGCTCTTATCTGGTGGTACTTTGAATATTACCATAGCCTGGAAGTTGATAAAGGCTCTTTAGTATATGCATCGCAGGTCTTCACAAGAACCATTTTTGGCTGAGAGGAAGCAGAGAACCTGGGCTCTCTCTCTCTCTCTCTCTCTCTCTCTCTCTCTCTCTCTCTGTTCGAATTCCTTTGCTTCAATTTTTGCTGGCTCATATAATTAAGTGAGTGGTTCTGACGAGAGACTATGGCAGTAGATGAATGCAACAGTTAAATTCATTCATATACACAGAGATCTGCATGTGATGTATTATCACTTGCTATTGTGGGCCTCTATTTAGTCAGAGGGTATGCCTGTTTTCTGCTGCTTCTCAGAGTAGATTTGACCAAAGAGCATCAGCGTAACAAGACAGACCAGACCATTCATTCATGTTCATACTTCCTAATATATCCCTTGGAAGAAACAGTAAGCATTTCAATCTTTGCCCTGAAGAATGGATGACATAATATAAGTTAGATTCGAAGATAATATCATTGCACAAACAAGATTGAATTTGTTTGTTAACAACCATCATGGAAATAAGTATAAACTGCTCTCATATGTTACTCAAATACAGACTCCCATAGTGATCAATAATAGAATAGCTTAGAAACTATCTGCTCTCATATGTTACTCAAATACAGACTCCCATAGTGATCAATAATAGAATAGCTTAGAAACTATCGAAATTTACCTGAAGCAAACAAGATAGAGAGGCCTTCCTCTTCTGCAACTCCCGAAACCCCCACCCCCCCCTCTTCTCTCTCTTTCTCAGTCTCTCTCTCTCTCTCTCTTTGAACAAGAGCTGTACTGGGGGGAATCTAATGTATAGGTTGTATCTGCAAGGTTTTTGAACATAAAATACTACATAAGTGCTTAAAAAGAAGTTGCAGAGGGCAAATAGTGTAGTATTCCATGCGAATAATATAATAATATGCATTGGGCTTAGGCAATTTCTTTTTGTTTTATGTAATGTACACATTACTCTCAATTCTATATCTAACACGGGGTTCTCACTTATCGCAAAAGCCAAAGATTGGTCAGAAATAACTCAGAAAAAGAGCATTGGGAGAGGAACCCCATTACTCAGACCTTCTTGTCTGTGGTTTCCAGTAAGTGGTAACCCTTTCAAATTTCGCAATAGAATAAAGCAACCTCTCACATTGTTTACCCAAGGTAAGCAGGTTTTCCTCTGTTTGTGTACACATCCGCACTATTTGAAACTATTTTGCACTGGAAATTGGACCATAGACCACTCCAACTGAGCACTGAAACCACTGTTATTGTTTCCAAAATTAACAATAAATGCTTTTTCATTACTTTCTATCTTTACTGTTCAAGTGAAATGACACCCATTCAATGCCAGACCTAGTGGTCTAACTACCGGCAATCAGCTTCATTTTTCCCGGAACATGGGCAGGAAAATCGTTTCTGCTTATTCCTTTCAAAGTGAAAAGTTAAAACAATATTCAAATTCCAATTTTCTCATCCATCTAGTTTGATTTACACTATCCTCAATGTCTTTGAAATTGTCAAAGGAAATTATAGTGTGGTACCCGCAGGCAATATATTTATATATATACAATGGGTGGCAGTGCCACCACCTCTTCTAGTTTCATAAAGGATGGAACTTGTTCTCTTCATCTCATCTCATCTCAATCTCCTCTCTTGAGAGAACTTAAAGAAGGTTGTAGGCGTTTATCTGCTCAAGGGTTTGCCCCTAACATGGAAGAAGTGCTTTTGACTAAATATACAATGCTACTTTTGCTCAGCCCTAAGTACTTATTTGAATCAAGTAAACCATGTGGCTGCTAAAAACAATTGTTTCTGCAATATTTTATAGTGATTGGCCCAAGCTTGGACCCCTTGAAACACGTTTTCCTTGCCTCCTTAACCCTAAAGCTTCATCTCTTCATGTAAAATTTGTTTGTGTTTCATTGTTTAAGTCTTCTTTTAATGAACTTTAGAGTGTAATGGTCCTCCTTTGCATTGTGGACCCTATTGCTTACAATCATGGAATTGTAGCTAAATTCAATTGGCAAAAGCAATTCAATCAGACCCATATGTGTCAGCTCACCATATTATTTGAATAGCTGCTACAATCATCTTAGGTTGTGCTTTTAAATGGGAAAAAAAGGGAGAGAAGCTCACCAAGCCAGCATATACAAGAGCTGACATTATTGGCAACTTTCTGGTTAGTTTATTACATTATTGTGGGATCTCCAGTTTTATTTAACTGCACCGGCACCATTGAAGAGCTCCAGTAAGATACAAAATTGTAGAAAAAAAAATTATGGGGACGGGGAGAGAGAGAGAGGTCTCAAAGTCCTGCCAGTTGCATTGTATCTTTAAAGAATTGAAGTGGGGAGAAGAGTTTGATTCTTTAAATGCCACATTATTATACTAACAACAAATATGAATTGCTATAGGTAGAAAAGGATTAATTATCTTTTATTATCACTTGCCATGTGCTATTGATTTTTCAATCATGTTGACGAGTGGCAATTATACAAGGAAAATGCGCTTCACTGGTGAATCAATAGCAAGATGACAGGCTGCTTAATATTACTGGCTCATCATTGAATCTATGATAAATAAAACTAAGAAAAAGAGGTAAGAAAACAGAGATTAAGATGGGACAAACTTGCTTATGTTTCTCCATTAATGGTTGGCTTTCTACTGGGATAATTGACAGCAGCAGATGTGTCAAAATAAGCATTCAAGTGAGAAGGTGGGCATGAAAGAAATTCTCTGTCCAACTGAGAAACAGTGAAGCCAGCCACAACCGAGCTGAAAAGCATTGGTGCTTGCGAGAGTCTAAGAACTTTGGCATTATTACTCAATGAGATGTATTTGGTAGTGGAGAAATTAATCATTATACTACTCTCCAAGTGCTGTCTTTTCTTGACAGAACAAAGAAAAGAAAAGAAAACAAAACAAAACAAACTAAATAAGTTATTGTTGATCCTCCACTCCAAGCAGCACAATTATTCTGCAGTGATCTCATTGACAATCTAAATGGAGCATTCAAGGATAGTGCCCCGTAATGTTCAATATACACTAGTTCGTCCTTGTACAACCTGCAGCACTACCATCTTTTCTTCAGAAAAAAATGGAAAAATTATGATTGTTCTCGTCAGGGAATGGGATAAGATTCATTGGTTCTAGTTTATTTCTGATTTATTTGGGGTCCAAAACTAGTGTTGACATTGTGGACCAACCGGAATGAAGGTTGGTGGTGTTGGACTTTGACTTGGGCCATAAAGAAAGGGTTGGGGTTGACATAAATACAAATTCTGCTTAACAAGGATTCACAGTTGGCATGAAAAAAGCTTATTATTACCAAAGCAGAAAGAACTGTTAATTTGTTATACAGCTTTCAGTACAACTATAATACAGACAGGATTTGTTAACCAAGTCTTAGATGTATTAATGTGAATTGCACACGGTTTCCTTCTTTTCCTTTGACAATGTATAGAAGATTCATCAAAATTTCACTTGCCAACTCTGTGTGTGTGTGTGTGTGGTGCATACACAACATTTATATGCTTTCAAATGGATGGACATAACATCATATACAGGTAACAATATGTTGTCATTAATTCAACTTATATTTAAAATGGTGAAAGAAGGAATACTACATCCTTCACTTGTGGTGGTCCTCGTGAAGACAATCGATACAGATAATTGGTTGAGATTTTAAAATTTAATTTAAAATTAAAATTTTAAATTTAAGACTAATTATGTATTGTTATTCTTTTTTTACTCAATATCAAATTTGATAAGAGCAACATTTAAAGAACTTATGTGAAATGTCTCAAAACTCGGAGCCATTATTGTCCTTTTATTTAAAATTTGAAAGTTCTTATAGTATTATTTTCGGTGAATGAAAATTTAATCCAAAGGTAAATAAGTTAATATTATAGAATTTTGTTAATTATATTTTAAAAAAATTTGTTTAATCAAATTAAAATATAATAAATAATAAGTTTGACTAGCGAAGAGGAAGAGTGAAGTAGGTATGACAAGGAATACAGCAAAAGCATTGACATCTATCTATCTTTTGTCTTGCTTATATTATTCCTCTTTGTGTCCCACTATGAACCCTAAATTCCAATTCCTTCACAACAACGAACCAAATCTTGACTCATACAAACTAATCTGAACCACCAAAGTCCAAAACCAGGCCCATTAAAAAAATAATTAAAAAAAAAAACCAAGTTGAAGGAATAATTGACAGGTGGGGGTAATTGGGTCATTTCAAAAACAGACCCTGTGACATATGATGCGTACCAGATCAGATGCCCAGCCATGCCCACTTGTGTTGGTGAGCCACCACCTCCATGTGGGTACCCCTGCATCACCCACGTTCATTCTTTCATTTCTTTATTATTATTATTATTATTATTATTATTTTTTCCCACTTTGAATTTATTTTTATTAATTCCATGGCTATAAAACTCCAATTTCATCCATTGGTTAGGGTTTCCATTTTCTTTGATTTATAATTATCGTTATTTTCCCCTCAAAGGTTCGTTATGGATCATTTATAGACACATAAAAGGTACGTTTCATATCTTTTATTTACGAATATTCAATTTCTTTTTTTTTTTTTGGGATCAATTATTTACTTTCAACTGAGTTTCAAGTTATCAACTTTATGATAATCGATATCGAAATTCCAATTCTTTTATGTTGCTCTTTCTATAAATTCGTTAAAGGAACTGAATTATGTCGAATAGATTTGAATTTGATGGAAAATTAGATGATTCAAGAAAAAGTGGATTGGTTTGGTTGTTCTTTTTCAGATTTTGGTGGTTTGGACCGTCGTACTGCTGGAATGATAGTTATTGTTCTTGATCTTAATCTCACTGGATCTTTTGATGAATTTTAGGGTTGCCCATTTTAGGGATATTGGTTATGGATTTGGAGAGTGAACGTTCGGCTCTTGAGGCTGTGGAAGACAATGAAGTAGTAAGCCAAGGAACTGTATCCCATGCCAACGATGACAGTATTAAGAATAATGGCTCGTGTTCAGATGAGACCAACAAGCTGGATAGCAGTAAAAATCGTGAGACTAATGCAGTGCCAGTTGAAAGTGAGCAACCATTGTGTTCACCTTCAATTGCAATGAAATCTGCAAGTGGAGGTTCACCTCCTACAACAAAAGGGTATGGATTGAAGAAATGGAGGCGCATTAAGAGGGATTTTATTAAGGATGCTGGTCCTGCAGTGGACAGTGGTAAAATTTTGAAACGTGGTTTGTCTGGTTCTGTTAATAATACAACTAAACCGACACATTTGTCACCAGTTGAGATCAGGCAGAATAGTGAGGGTCTTGTTGGATTTGCAAATGTAGTACAAAATGCGGGTATCGTTGATGGCTTTGCAACACGTGGCTCTAGTTTGGATTCTAGGTTTGCAGTTGGGTCTGCTTTTGCTGCCGGTACGGATTCTGAGAATAGTGAGGATCGAAGCAGCAAGTCTTCTACAGCAGCCAGTGCTCCAAAGTTGAGATATGAATTGCCTGCTGCACCAGGGTATGTGCGAGAGAGGAATAGGATGAAGAATGTGGGTGGCAAGAGTGGAGGTAATCCAGCTCAACGGGTTCAACAAGGAAAAAGTCAGGCTGAAAGCAGTAAGAAGCCTAGAGGAGAAAAGATCAAAATTGAGAAAGAAAACTCTCATTCCAGTATGGAATCTGACTCAAGAAGCTCCAACTTTGTCTTTATGCAGGGTGCTTTTTCTGTGACTAGTAACAGAAGGCAAAGTGGACGGTTAATGAATGATGATGGCGAAAATAGCGATGACACACATGCATTTGAACCATTCAGTGAGGAAGTTCAAATTGGTTACACCAAAGAGAATGCAGAGGAAATTGAGGAACTTTTACAAGATGATTTAGCTGCAGACTTGTCTTGGAATGGTAAGGAAGAGAAAAGTGAGAACCACCGGCCATCAAAAGATCAAGATTGTTTGGTTGAGTCTCTCCTTACTCTCCGCTCTGTGCAGGAAGCACTCGAAAAAGGTATGGTGCCCCACTTCCTGTAATTTTATAAACAGTTTCTATGAGGAGTGTTTGAAGTTATCAAGATGCATAAACTGATCAATCTTCTTTTATATTTTGGCAATTTTTCAGTAATCGCCATGAACATTCCCTGGAAGAATCTGAAAAAGTTATTTTCTCCCTGTTGATTATAGAAAATGCCATATGCAAACTGTATTCTGAATTTGCATCATATTTGTCCTAATTGCTTGATTTGTTAGATTAGCTGAATAAGGATATCAGTTGGGTTTACATATATGGATTTTAGCCTTGCTTGATTTGACATGATGACTGCACAAGGGAATACATTTGGTTGACAGATACTAATTTGGGCGCACATATAACAACCACAAAAATGACCTAGGATTGTCACTTGGACTAATATCAATATATTTGTTTTCTCCTTGGGAGGACGATTTCAGTAAAATCAACTTAAAACTTAACCTCTGTGAATGAATAGGAACCTTATAAGGTGCTACACCCTTCCTTGGCCTTACTGGATATAGCCCCTTGGCAGGGTTTCAAACTGTAAACTGACATCTGTTTTGCTTTCCAGCCATTTGTTGATTCCTGCTGATTTTGTAGTTTGTAAGATAACTGGTGAATTGAGGTTGTTAGTCTGTCTTTTTTATTGTTTTAGACTAAATTCCTCACGTCTGTTCTCTGCTTTGAAACTTTTGCTAATACCACGGTGATTGTTTTGTGGATATGATAGTTTATGAATTCTGATGGAGCTATGTGCATATTTGCAGAAGTTCAGAAGTTAGCAGAGATTGGGAAGGATGCAGCCGTGATGCATGACAACTCATTTAAGGGTAGCAGTGTACCAGCAGATTCCACTTATACTGATCCAGAAATCCATGGACCAAGTTCTTCTGACAGATTGAGTTTTGAAAAGATTAGAGAAGGTGCTTCAAGTTCCTTCGAAATGCAGGTGCTAAGCTTGACACAGAGTGTGAAACACTTGGAAAGCAAACTGGAGGAGGCAAGGGCTATGCTTGAGGTGAAGGAATTGAGGGTTGGTGAACTGGAAGCCACTTTAAACAGTAGCAAGCCACTAAAGGAAGAATCAGGTAGCACTGTTGCGTTGCAGCCAGAACAATGTAGAGAAATGGAGACTGAGCTTGAAGGTCTCTTTAGGCAAAAGATTGAGGCTGAGATTGAGTATATGGCACTAACAAGGACAATAGAGAAGTTGAAAGTTGATTCAGGTGATGGAACTACACTCATCAAGGAGCAAGAAACTCTGGCCGTGGAGCAAGCACAGATGCTAAATAAGTTTGGAGAAGCTGAAAGCAAGGCGGAGGTGCTAAAGAAACAAGCAGAAGAGTTGGAAAAATATTGCGGAGATATTTTGGATGCAGAAGTAGTTTTGAGGATGCAGAAGAGGGTATGTAAGGTTACTTCGTGTTTTGTTATACAATTGATATTGCTGGTCTTGGTATGGCTGTTTGTCTTGCAGTTGTCACCCCATTCAGGGGTGGTTGTACCCACATAAGTTTTAGCATAGGGGTCCTTTTTGTGTAATTGCAAACTTTAGGCCAAGATTTGAATATTAGATTTCAATGTTATTAAATAGAACTTTTTCTTCCTCTGCTGGTGGGGTGCTGAGGGGGAGGAGATGCAGTTTTTAACCATGTTTTCTTGTTTAATCAGTCCTATTTGTAATTCATTACTTTTGGTTTTTCTGTTGAGTATAGCATGTCAAAAATCTCTTTTTCATTCTCAAATGTAACCAAAGCTTTGGTCTTGAAAGCTGCATTTTGTTTAATAGATGCCAATTATGATCCCAATCACAGATACTTAAATTCAAGCAAATGATGATACAGTAGTTTCATTCTTGTTACTCCTTTACGTATTGAACTCATATTTCATGAAAGGGTGGTTGTAGATATCGATTTAAGATTAATCTTTGAGGAAGTGGGATCTCTGAGACCTATTCCCCATGTATAAATATCAGGATGAAGCAAAAATAATGATTGTGATTTCATGCTGTGTGTTCATATGAGCTGCAAGCTGGTGTTTTGTTTACTTCAGCTGTTGTAGACTTCCAGAAGTGTAACAAGTATTGGTTTACATTCACATGCCTGTTTACGGTGCACAAGCACTTCTGAATCTTATGTTAATCTGCTTTTTTGTTCCTCGGTAAATTTCTTGATATCATAATCATTTTGTCATGCACCTTTTATCTCACCGCATTCAATGTGAAAATGGGATCCATAGTCTCATTTAGGACAGTATTATATTCAAAAGTCTTGATCAGTTTATTTCACGACATGCTTTCTAAGAGCAAAGATGGGGTCCCGAAGTTGAATCACTTGCCCCAAAAGTCACCAACTAACAGCTGACCTGACAACTTCCCATTTGCCTTTTGATAACTGTCATCTGCTTTTGTCAGCTTCCTCATCCCTCCTCAAGAATATTGAGGGATCATTACATTTCAAAGGGTATCAGAGGAGACTCTTCAGAACTTTCATTTATGGCAACAAAAAGAAAACAATTTTTCAGGTTAAGATCCTTCCAAGTACATATGATTTTAGAAGGAAAGCATGCGACAGCTAATAGCTTGTGCTCATTTAAACGGCAGTTATCATAGCCATAACCAGTTCAGAAAATTAGAGCCATGTGCACTAGCAGCACAATAATGCCTTCCTTTATTTGGCATGCATGCGTTGTGTCTGTTATTTACATCATTGACGCAGAAGCACTTCCCGGAAGTGTATGCAACTGAGGAATTGCTTTCACATCGATGAAAAATTAGACTGGCTGAGAATAAGACCAAGTCATGCCTTCATCTTCCAAATTGCCCATTTTCAGATTTTTAATTGCAAGTCTCTCTAAGAAAATGTTATGTCTCTCTCAATAATCATCATATCAAATGGTAATAATTAAACATAATTGTATTATAGTTTAAGTTTTTGGCATTAAATTAAAAGAAATATAGCATGAGCTCCAAATTAACTTGCAAATATTTGTTATTGAGTTGGTCTTTGTCGTAAGAAAAAAATCATGGGAATTAATTATAGCATGAATTAGTCAATGATTATGTAGCATGCCAATATCTAATCTATAATTCTTAATTATGATAGTTAATTTTTATATTTTTGATACAATAATAAATCGTGGATATTAATACACAAAATATATATTGATTACATAATTTTTTGATATAAGAAGTTTGGACATAATTGTCTTATAATAATTTTTAAGATAAAAAAATTATTAGTCTAATTTTAATAAAATGCAAAATAATTTAGGAAAAATATTGGACATATATGATATGCAAAGGAAGGAGTCCATAAAGGCAGTGAAAAAAGAAAGAAGAATAAGCCTCGTACAATTTGGAAATTAAAGAATATGGCGTGAGAAAGGTGGTAAAGTCAAAAATTATTCATATACCAAAGCAAAAATAATAGGTGTTGCTTTCATTTGGTCACGAGAATCTATCAAGAAAACAGGTGAAGCTCTTTACCCAAACTCTAATGGCTGCGTCGAGAAGGGACTTGGTCTCAAGCGATCACAGCAGCAAATGGGAATTAAGCTTCAACAGTATTAACCCAACTACTGTAACATTGACAAGAACCATAGTTTTAGTTTGATTATCATATGATAATATGAGAATTGCAGCATAATTATTCTACATCTTTATCAGAGAATTAAGACTGACTTTTTCAAAGCATCCCACAAAATCCAGAGTCAACAAGAAAAATGAATGCTAATATAACCAAAAGGAAATGCAGCATCTGTTTACATCATATGCATCAAAGGAAAAGCAAACAACCTTTTTCCTCCCTTCACGTTAAAGCCTTGCTAGCTTATGCTAAATGGACCATCATGCTTTGCATATGAAAGAAGATTTTGAACACAAAAAAGGACATGTTCCTTCAAAGACCCCACTTTAAGAGAAATTGGAAAGAAAAGAACAAGGAGGGATCCTTCCTTTCTTTGCCTGACTTCTCTTTCACTTCCTCTATAACCAACTGGAAATTAAGTACTATAATATCACCTTCAAATTTAGACTAAGTGCTCCATCAACTTAAGCAGCGGCGGTTGCTTCTTCAACACCATGAAATTGATAATACTCGGGTGGTTTATCATTGAGATCGAATTCGAGAACTCCTCTTTGAGTAACTTCACCAGCTGATGTCGTTACCTGGCTTGTGCTTGAAAATGCTTCGGCTGGCCCTGTCCAGTGGCATCTCTTGTGTCCACCAAGCGCCTGACCAGTTGGGAATGTTTTGTTGCATATGTTGCATTGATGATCACTTCCAGCAGCAGCGGCAGCAGCTACTCTTGAGGATTCTCCGGTTTCTTCACATGCCGCTACTTGTCTATCTTTCTCCATTGCTTTGCTATCTGTGTTGTTTGAGTTTCTATCATCGGCAGCGGAGGAGGCGACGGGGGTGGATGCAGCTGATGAATCTTTCACAGTGTTAACATTCTTGTTTTTGTTGTGACTAGCTACGTGACCTCCAAGAGCTTGATGTTTGTCAAAAGATTTGTTGCAAAGAGGGCATGAATAAGTTTGAGTCGTTGCTATTGGCTCACCTTCGACACCGTCTATATCATCCAATTCGTTCAACCTCCGCTTCTTCTTCTGCTGCTGCATCTCGTTAATTATCTCCATCTCACTGTCATCATCGTAATCCTTCAGAATCCATGTATCCTCCGAATTACACATCATGTTCTTCGTTTCTTGAGACCCAGCATCCACTTCAATCTCCTTTCCAATATTATCTTCAGTTTCAGGACTCTTTTCCTTAACCTTTAACAACCCATAACCAGAACCAACAGATGATACCTGATCAACTCCTCGCTTCTTCGACGTGACTGTGAAATCGTTACGGCCAAGTTGATTGCTAATTCGGGCTAGCATCATGAGATCACTCACAGCTTGTTGCATAGCTTCTGCCTCGTCCTCCTCCGCCGAGACAGAAGGAGCATTAGGCACTAATAATCTATGACCTCTCTTGGCTTTAACCGACCAACCCTTGAACGTCTCAACCAAATCCATGGCCGAATTATACGAAAAATTACCCCTACGACCTTCATCGTCCCTACGATAATGATAATCATCGTCATCAAACACACTAGAAGAAATACACTGATTCTCACGTTGTAGAGGAGGGGGTTGGATTCCTCTCCATTCTCTTTCCGGATGTTTTCTCATGTGACCATATAAAGACTTCAAAGATCTAAAACTCTGACTACAGACATAACAAACATTCAGTTCAGTACCCGTCTGCTCTCTATCCAATTTCGAAGCAACCACGTCCTTGATTTTCGGCTTTTGAGTATTTTTCTTCTGCAGACAAGCTCTCTTATGACCTCCCAACGCTTTCCCTGATGTAAACTGCTTACCGCACTCGCTGCAAGTTCGTAGATGTCGCACATCTGTAATCGAACGACTGTGCAGATCCTCCTCAATAAAATCAGACTCTGGGATCTCGAGCTCCAGCGATAAAGACCCGTGTGCAGCACCATTCACTGGATCGTTAGCTTCAAAAACTTGTTGGTTTTCTTCCTTGTTTAGATCTTCAAGAGCAGCAGCTTGCAAAGCTGCCGTAACTTCATCTCCCGTGAATGACTGGAACTGGGTTTCTTCTTGATCTTCAGCCATATCTAAATCTCACTTTCTTCTCTTACACTCTTTTTCACTGATAGTGACTTCGATGGAAAAGAGCCCCAAGATTGAATAATATTGACGTAAATAAAAGAAGGGTTAGCGCTGAGAGAAGAAAAGACTACTCGCACACTGACTGTAGATATAGTCCCAATAATTTTAGGTTTTGCTTGTTTATATTCCGTGTCTAGTAAGAATAGGAATCAACCGACTTTAAGAAAAGAGGGGTTGATTCTCTCTATATTATCTCCTAAAATCAAGAGTACTAACATGGAAAGAATTCCCTACGATCCTACCAACCCATTTAAGAAAAACCTACTCCTCTTCCCGCAATAAAAGAAACACAGCTGGGAAAACGAGTAAAGGAAAAACCAAAACAAAAACCAGAAGGAAGAAGAGAAGAAAACTGATGAGATGAAGCTTGAGTTTGAGGAGTTAACCTAAGCTTAACAGGTTAGCATCATTGAGTAGTGGGAAATTGACAGTATGTCACGTTCTTAACCTATTTGCCTCTCATTCCGCATCATTATTGATTTATATACCCACAAAATTACATACTTCCCAAACCCTATTTTGGGTTTTATTTATGTCCATAAATATACAATTAAATCATAGTTAAAACTTAATTATTTTTCCTCCTTCCTTTGTGGTATGTGTCATTAAGGTTGCCGATAATCCCTCCTTTCATTATTTTGCACTAAAATTAAAACTAATTATTGTTATTACGGTAATTAAATTTTTATTTAATTTTATTACTGATAATCTATCTTGAGATTATTATATTAAAAGACTTATCTCATTTAAAAGACTTTCTCTTGTACGAAATGTTATAAGATTTTCTCTTGTATGAAATGTTGACTGCAGGTAGAGTTTTAAAATTGAGTAATTTCATAGTCACCCACTGTCATTGCTGTCCTTCAACTTTTTTCCCCAGTTAATGATAATGCTGAGCAACAGAAATTACAACATATCTTTTAGATCATAAATTTAAGGGTTAAGATTGCATAATCCTATCAAAAATAATACACAATTTTATAATAAATATAATCTCAACCGTCGATGTTACTTGTTAGCAAGCTGCCGTTTTCAGTCTTTGCTTGAAATTTGAGGAAGCTGCCATACCATTTCCAATGAGTTCAAAATGAAAGCTGTCATTAACAAGTTGAATATGAATGGATTCAATTCGTGAATGCATATACATTTGATAACATATAATCTGGTTCATTGTGGAATATACACACAGGGATAATGTTATTGATTGGTAAAATTGTTCAATTGGTTAGGATGCTGCATGTGGACTAATCAAATGGGTTCCTACAGAGTTAAGTTAAGAAGAATTATCCAGGATCAAATCCTTGGAATCTTAATTATAATCTTGATTCAGAATTCTAAGTGTCTATGGACTTTGGAATTATAAATACAGAAACAGATACCTACTTCGTTAACTATATTTGGAAAACAATTCTCTTCCTAAATCCTGTACTTTACCCTGCACGAAAACGCAAGAGTCAGAAGGAAAAAGATAATGTTGACAGTGTGTAATTGGTTATGAAGGCACAATTCCAAGAGTTTCTGATAATTTTTGTTGACTCGAAGAGAGATGGAAAAATGGATGAATACATGCATGAAACTTTTGGCAGTCAAGACTTTGATCACCACGATTTCTCATAAAAGGTGCACTTCATTCCAAGTTTGAACATCATAATTTTGACCATTATCAGAAGAAAGAAACTTGACTTCTTCAACTAATGGAGACACCAACATTAAGTGGTCTGGCCTCTGGGTTCTCATACGTGTACTATAAAGCAAGAGACAGATATGAAAAGGGGTTTGTTTTGTTAGTTCTGGGTTGTTTTATTTTCTTTACATTTCAACCAAATGGAATATTGTGAAGGAAGCTAGAGTAGTTGCAGCAGTCCTTTCATGGCCCTAGAAATCCTGCTTGTATCATGGTTGACGATTGTGTGTTGCATCTCATGGCACAATTTCAGGAATATGTGGCAATGTGAAACCAGAAAATGAAATTTCTTTTGAAATTTGGAAGTGCGTAATTATGTATATATGACTGGTACAGCTGTCTGATTTTTATCCCTCTTAATGACAAGATTATCTTGCCATAATAGAGTGCTTATCCTAAACATATGATCTCATCACGATCAACTTCCTGTTGAAGAGACTTCAGATCAGAAGCTATAAGTATTATGTTAATTAAAAAGGACCATCAAACAGAATCCGTGGCGCAATGGTAGCGCGTCTGACTCCAGATCAGAAGGTTGCGTGTTCGATTCACGTCGGGTTCAATTCTCCAAACGTCGGGATCCCCACACTTTGTTTTTGTCTTTTTTTTTTTTTTTTTTTTCACTTTTCCATTACAATATGTACTACTTCCTACAACAGAGGTAAACTCTAATTCATATTCTCAGAAGCAACATCATGACTTCAACCGTTAGTTAAGAGGAAATATGATCAGTTCATAATTTCGAGTCCCTACCATTGCCATTAATTCTAATGTCTACTGCTATAATGGAGGTAGATTCTAAATTCTAATGGCAAAAGAGCGGAGAGAGTTGCATATAATTCAACAGACATGTTACATAGCTGCCCCACCCTCAGGGTTTTTTGATTTTTTTTTGGGCAACGGAGCATTCAGTGTTACAACAACAGTTACTATTTCCGGGGAAAGATGAGAAAATTCTACTTCCTAGCCGGTGCAGCTTCCCACCAACCAAAATGTTGAATCTCGGTTACTGCACTGTTGAGTCATTGGAGGATTTGTATTCCAACATCTCAGACTTGTATCTTTCCTTATCCTTCAAACCTTTGTCCTGATAAACCTGCATCTCAGTGATGGAACAGTTTTGTTACAAAATAAAATCTTTTACATTTCAAAGATTGTCATCTCAGAACCATAGATTTTATTCATTCAAGTTGTTCATGTCAAGTGTGCATTTTATATTCAAGAGGAATAACAGCAGATATATGCCCCAGATTTTGCAGGGAAGTAGATAAACTGCAGCATCCAGTTGCTAAAATCATCTCGCTTCTCAGAAAATAAACATGTAATTACTGTAATCATCACTCATTGCCTGAGGGTAGAAGTATTCATATAGGAATAACTGTCTGTGAATTGATACTGCCAAGCATAAATGCAAAATAGCAAAAAGACAATTAAACAATTAGATCAAAATATAGCTTAGAAACAAGGACAAACCTTCAAACAATACACAGTATCCCTTAAGTAACATTTTCTGGAAAAGAATTCATACCCAAAGCATGGCATGAAACCATGAAGTATCTACCTACTCATTGTTAAAGAAATACAGTATAGAGTAAAATCAGCCTACGAAATATAATCACAAATCAGCAGAGATGAAGCAAAAGTTAGTATACCTGCTTTTCGGCCTCTGTGAGACTGCTCCAAAGGAGTCCTATCTTCTTGCTGATGGCTTTTTCCTGCCCATAATAGTGCGGCTTTAGTCGTGCATAGTGCTCAGCAAAGAAAAAATTGTAACCACTCCTGTTTGACTTAGGCCGAGAGGGATCCCGTGAAGGCAACCGAGATCTCTTTCGATGCTGGTGAGAAGGTGCACCTGAATTATTAGAACTCCGTGAGACGTGATGCATCTGAGGAATATGATACAAGACGCCTTTAAGTTGGTCAGAACCCAATTTCACAGTAACAAGATATCCATTGTCGAATTTTCCATCAATAATTCCAGTAACTGAACAGCCAAGCTGCAATTTTGGACTCCCTGCATGACAACAATACAGCAAGTGAGCAAAGACAGTAATTGCTGCAGTACATGCTGCATAAAACCAACCGTTTGGGAAAAAAAGGTTTTGAGTGCTGAAAAGGTTCCGTGTGAAGGCAACAATGATACTGAAATTATAATAATACTAATTTAAACTTTTTGAAACAAGTTGAGAAATTTTAAAGGCATAATGCCCAACCAACTAAAATTAAGTATCTTTGCATAAAAGGTAAATAGTAACAAAAATCAATTAGATCCCAAACTGAAAGAACTAAACACAAATAGATGTATATAAAAAATAAACATGAGCAAATCTTATAAAAATGGTATTTATAAAACATATCCTGACCCCCTAATTTGTTCATAGTAGAACCTTCCTCTTGGGATGCTGATCCATTGTCAAGGCTCCCACTTAAAGCATCTGTAGCAATAGAATAATAAAGTATGTATTTGAAATCTAAACAAACAAATGCCAACAACAAATTCAAAAGTCTTGATTCTAAGTACCAGGTGTTGAGAATGAAGGTGCTTGTTTACAGAAGTAATAGACCTGCTCAAAGTGGTACAGTAATGAGAGATAATACTTCCGTAATACAAATGATGCACTAGTAATTGTTGTAGGAAAGTTGAAGACCACAATCACTTCTTTCCATCTGCGATCTCTAATTACCTGCAGCCATTTCAAGACAATTAAAAATAGAAGGAAAAGAAATTCCCTCAGTTGTTTGCAAGGAGAAAAAGAAAAACTAACCTATGGATGATATTCCTAAGATATCCTGAACCACACCTATATCAGTCATTTCAAAAATAAAGGTATCTTGAACACAAACCAGAAAAACTTGTGTGACAGGAAAATGCAAGATGAATGTCCAAGTCATCCTATCATAAAAATCAACTGTGACACAGTCGATCATTCCTCTCCATGGAATACGAGGTCGTCATCTTTTTGTTTAGGCAAGATTTTGTCACAGATTTAAGAGTCCCACGTTGCAAACAACATTCTCCTTATTAAAAAGAAAGAATGTTATAACTTGTACCTTTTCAAGGCCACCACGAGATGTCACCTCCACAAAAAGGCGATGCAGATCTAATTCCTTTCCTCCTACAGTAGGAATCCTATACAATGGAAAAACAAAAGCGAAAAATTATATTCATCTTTCTTATTTTAGTTTTTATTAAGAAAGCCAACTCTATCCATGGACAAGCAGATGGACCAGCCCAACAAGATGAATTTGTGTGCATGAACACAAGATGTCGCAATTGTCAAGATTAAAAAAAAAAAAAAAGGGAAAAATAGAACAAAGAAATTCATAGAAGAGACAAGGTAGAAGGTGGGAAAAACAAAATGACCTCCAAAAGTAAAAGTATGTTTCTGCTCCACGTCACATTGTATGAAGTTTTAGCCAAATGCAGAGAAAGCAGACAGATTACATGTTTAGCATATTGGTAAAGCTTTTGATACATAGAACCAACTCATGACCATGACATAATAAAACCAGCAACTAACACATTATGTACTTTACACCATTATACTGATCTGGGGTTTAATATGTATTTACATAGAACAAATGTATCACATCATATGCAACTTATCAAACAGGAAGTCTCCCAAGAATTTAACTCTCTCCCGGATGTCAACGCAATATGAAGAAATTGTCTAGCTTTAATTGTCTCAATTGAAAATTTGGTATCAAAGCACTATGATCCGAGCAGAAGCATTTACACCAAGAAGACAAACTTTCTAAGAAATTCAAATCCTCACTTCTTGCATCTAAGGAAGCGTAAAAATTTAATGGTGGCACGATATGACTAAATTAATAATGCACGGCCAGTCTCCCGTGAAAAGACATCATCAGTCTTGGTTGCAATCACATACTACTACAAGATACTGCTCTAATCACAAAGCTAAAATTTTTAACAGACGGGAGCAGAACACGAACGTAACTTTAACCAATCTAACCATTTCCTTTCGTGAATATTTTCAACAAATTTCTCCACGAATGCAAACAATCCATGAATATAACGGAAAAATAATCTGTGAGCAGATAAAATTACATACAAGCACCATAAGACAACAATACACACACACACACATACATAAAACAAAACAGAAGTTAAAAACCACGAAATAAAACAACCCAGATGAAGAAAACAGAATAAACCCCCCAGAAACATAAAAGGCGGAAACTTTGAGCAGAAAAAACAGACACAAAAGCAAAAGTTGCATACTTGAATTTGTTACCAAAAGACTTGTGAAAGGCTTTAAGTGTAGCCCAGAAAAGATCAGAACTTTGAGCAACATCCTCGTACTTAGCCGTTGCTGCAGGGTAGTAACTGGATGTCTTGTTGCTGCTGTCATTGTGGCTAGTAGCTGATGATTTTTGGCCGTTTACTAAATGGGTCGACATTTTTAGTGAGAGAGATAATAGACAGAAGATTCGATTTTTCCCCCTCCCCTAAAGAATTAAGTTTTGGCCAAAAAAGAATTGGATGTTGATAAAACTGTAGGACAATAATATTTACTGGTAATAAAACCGAAGTTTATTACTACTAATACAAGCAAAGAAGGAGAGATTTAGAAGAGGAGGAAAGGAAGAGGTTAGGTCATGAGAAGGGTAAAGGTAAAGCAAGATAGTGACTCCTTTATTATATTGTCTAGTCCCTTTTTAAAAAATAAAAATAAGGTTAGATGGAAGCCCACCAGTAACCATTGATCTTTTCTTTAATTTGAGCAATAATTTCCTAAATTAGTAATTTTTAAATGACAATTTACGTGAAATTGCTTAGAAAAGAGTTATAGGATGCCTCAGTTAGCCCATTGGATTTGCATAATTTTCTATTTTACAAAATTAAAAAAAAAAATTCCACTATCCCTTTGACTCATATGATAATAATAATAAGACAAAGAAAAAATGGGTTGCAAATCTGGATGTTCAAGATCAAAAGAAGTATGGCCAATCACTGCCAAATAGTTAGATAGATCAAAACCATTGCTTGAAGTCTCCAGATTCCATACCTATAACAAAGTCAAGATAATCTTTTTACTGCATTACTCTCATTGTTTTCAGTTTCTGTTATTTTCTGCAAAATTTATTATGAACAGTGGAATATAAAATATAGAAAGCTGCAAACATAATTGATTTCTCATGAACAAGGGTTATTCATAGAATTACTGCCTTACCACATCTGTTCACATGAATTTACAGTAGAAATTTATTATGATCTAGTATTTGTTTAGTGCTCAAGCAAAGCGAGTTCCTCTCCATTGGAATTACACTTTCCTCTCCTGTTTTCAGTGGTAAAGTTGTGACAATTGGAACAATTTTGGAGGAAACATACTGTAGAGTTCAGATGGAAAAATTACATCAACCTCAATACCGAAGATAAGAAACGACTACTCATCCACAACAGAGTCATTTCCATGGAAGGCAAAAAAATTAAACATGAAAGTTGAATATAGCTAGGAAATTTAGTGTTCCCAAACTAATAAAACTATACAAAGTTTACACTTGGAAAAAGAGAGATACAATTTTTTTAATAAATCAGCCAAAGAATTTGGGATCATAGCCATTGCTGGAGGTAGCCAAGATGTAGTAAGCAACAATATGGCCAATGGAACCCCAGGCAAGGACATCAACGATGTTGAAGCCAACTGGGTCATTGGATTTCAGAAGGCTAACATATTCCTTAGCACGAACATCTCCAGCTTCAAAGTGGGAAACTCCATTCTGCTCGGGCAAGCCTTGTTTGGCAACGTTCTCTCTCTGGAAGTTGAAGAAGACAAACCTACCCAAGAACAAGGACAGGCCAGTGCTGAGGCTGATAACAAGAGAAGGGTTCAGGTCAGCTTTAATGGCACCAAAGTTCTTTCTGGTGGAGGTGGTAGTGATCTTGGGCAGGGATGTTTTGGCCTTGGTGAGAGGTCTTAGGCCTTGGAATGAGATGTTGGATGGGGAAAGTTGGTGTTTTTGGATGGTGGTGGTGGAGAAAGTGGGGCTGAACAAATTGGATGAAGTTGCCATTGTTCGATGAGAAAGTAGATTTCTGGATTTAAGGAATTTTGTATTGTGATAAATTTGGGAAGAGATTGGAAGAGAGTGGTGGTGTTCGAATAGATCGTGTACCCAACAAAGTAATGGCTACGAGAAGAGCAAAGAGATTTTGTGAGGATGGGAATCAGCAACCAAAGATTTTACAAGGTAACTTGGCCTTTTCTCATTGGTTCTTTTTTCTGGATCAGAGATTTTTTGTTTCGGGCAGGTACAAACCGAAAGAAGTAAAGCGCTGTCTGCGGTCCATGTTCAGTCCCCAAATACTTTTTCCCTTTTTTAAAAAAAAAAACTATTACATATTGAAGAGTAACATTTTATGATGTTTTAGATCCTCTTTTGAGTCTAAAATACAAGTCTTGTATCCAACCTTTTAATTTCTTATCAAAATTTTGCAACCCAAACACATATTAAAATCATGTTTTCAAGAAATCTAATCAAGAAAATAGAAATTAGAATCACTGTTTTATGATGTGAAAAGCTAAAATAGTCAAAATCACTTAAAAGTTGTAGATTCATAAAAATGTATCTTTTTTCACACAAAAAAAACCTGCACTTTCCTGACAGGTCTACGCCACAATTCAGTTTGAGAATTTGCATCAAGTTATACAATGGAACTCAGTAGAAAACACTCCATCAATTAGAAACTTTCCATCTCTATTAAATGGAAAAAAGGGAAATGAAAAATTTTGGAAACAAGATAGCCAAAGGATGAACATTGAAAAATTAAATAACGGTGCGATTCATTCGTGAACTGTTTCTGTTCTGTTCCCCAGGAAGACATAGTTTTGTGCCCCCCCCCTTTTTTTTTGGTGGTTGAGATGCTTTCTAGCCTTCTGTACATTCCCTCCCTTTCACGCATCATTTTGATGATCTCCACAAAGCAGTGGAACAATACTATTTGATCCACAATAACCTAATTGCACATCATGGTACAATTACACCTAGAAGCTCCTAATGCATGATACTAGGTTTCTCAATTGAATCCCAAGTAAAACTACATCAACACCCACTTATTCGCAGATTGCAGTTTCCACTCAAACTAAGGAATCGAGGTATGAGTAGTTCCGGCAACGCCCGTACTCCAGGAGGCTACCATATGTCCGATCCCAAACTCCGACAAAGAGAGACTCTGTGTCTGGACTGAATGATATGCCAGATATCTCGCCAAAGAAGTCAATTTCTTGCTCCCTCTCGTACCCACTTTCAACATCATAGACATGCACGAAGTCAGCAGGCTCAGCTGTCGCCATGTACCGACCATCTGATGTATAACGGATGGACCGAATAGCTCCCAGGTTACCCTTGAGCACAGCCACCGACTTGGATAGATTTCGTATATCCCAAATTCGGCAGGTTTTGTCCTGGTTCCCAGTAGCAAAAGTGACACCATCCGGGTGCCACGCAGATGCAAATGAAAAATCCAAGTGTCCACACAATGGTGCAATGTTCTGCAAAGATTGCAACCTCAAATCAGTACGAGTTCTGATTTTCAAACTCCATTTACGCATGCATCAGTTGATTTAACATGTCACTATTTTCATTTACTTCCAGCATTGAATAGATATAAAAAGAAAAAAGATCATTCAAATTGACAAAAGAACAGACCCTTCCAGTCATGGAATCCACTAATAAACTTTCTGGGTTGTCCCCAACAATGATTAGGAGTTTACCATCAGGACTTTGTGAAGCATGCTGCAACCACAGAAGAAAAGTATGCAATCAGATATTTTCACAGAATAGATTCCAGAAACACGGTATATTTGTTTGGAATTTTAGAGTACATCCCATCTATAGTCAGTACATGTCAATATGTAGTTATTTCCTTCTCAAATTTAGAAACAAGTTAATTTTGGAAAGTAAACTCAATATCCATCACCAAAGAAAATGATAAGATTGAAACATGCCGTTAGCAGATTGTCCAGATAAAAGTGATTTAAAAAAACCTCCGTGGTCATGTAGCAGGAGAGAAATAACTATTCAATAACAACCAATCCTCATAATTAAAGTATTGAATTTTTGGAACTTACATTTACTGGCCAAGGGAAACGGAAATGCTTTGAGAGTTGATACTTCTCCATATCAAAGTCTCTCACTCCACAGTCATTATTTGAGGCAGTGAAGTGGACTGCACCACTGAGAATTACGAGAAAAAAATACAATTTGGTTCAGCTTGGAAGTTGGTAATTCAATTACCAGCATAAGCAGGAATAAGTACCTGGGACTGACATAGATCTCAACAGCATTAGTGATGGCATTATCATCATAAGTTGTACGAGAACAAAAGCTGACTCCAGGTCGATCTAAATGCTGGATGTCAGTGAAAATGAAAAACCACTCAGTATTTACATCTACAACAAATCCAAAAGCCAACTATATAATTTCTTGGAAAAGGTGAGACACCAGCACCAACTCAACATCTATTATCAATGTTTAGCATCAACATTAACTTCATTCAGATATCAGAATTTCAACGTACCCCCACCACTCCATCAAGGATCCCTTAAATGATACAAGCCCGCAACCTAAGGCAATCTAAAATGCAGGTATGTTACGCAAAAGAAATCACAGCTTGAGAAAGTTCTAGCACCATCTACACCAGTGAGCACTACACCATTGCTTATTGATTTTCCACCATCTCATTATTCCATTAAGGAGATGGCTTACAGAGGAAGTTCTTTGTCTTACCTTGCAGATTAGTTCTCCCTGAAATCCTCCAGCAACTAGCAACTTATCTTTCACAGCAAGGGTACTAACTTGAGTCTGTGTAAATCCTTCCAAAAGACTGCCAGGATGTTTCTACACAAAAATTCAAACAAAAAAAATTAAAAATTCATGGGTAATGATAGAAAAAGATAGCTGGTTTTCAACTCAATATTAGTAAAAACACCAACCTCTGTTGGTGCCACGTGGCCTGAGACATTGAGTACTTGAGACCTGCTGCTAGTCAATGATGACCAATGAACCACTGAAAAATGTGACATAAGGTAGACGTCGTGCTTTGATGTTGCCCAAACCAAGTTCCTCAGCTACAACACCAAAAAAAGAAAAAAAAAAGGAAAAAAAGAAAAGAGGAGAGACAGATGTCAAACACACATTTTTTATGAGACAACGTCAGAAACAGGAAATTCTATGCTTGTCTTCACTGTATCCATAAACCACATATATCAGGGCTGTGTAGTTGCCACAAACAAAAAGATAACCTGAAATATTGTCATTTATGCAGTGAAGAACTAGGAAAACAAGGACTACAATAAAAGTGATTCACTCTCGCTAAGCACGCTAATTAGAATAAATAGTTTGGTGAGGAAAAAGGAAATGCATCGATCAAGCTACCTGAAAATGAAGAATAGTTGATTTCACTGATCTTGAATTTCTTCTGAATTCATAATATGAAGCACCTTTCTTAGTAACTTTGCAATCCTGCTTACAATTGAAGGGAAAACATAAATATTAGAGATCCAATTAAATCGCAAGATTGACCTTGCAACGTGGTGCAAAAGGTGGAGAAAAGAAAAAGTAACAACTTTTACCTTCCCTGACCCTTCTCCAGAATTAGGGATATTTTCATAGTTCTTGTACTGCTCCAGCCTAGTTTGCCTATATTTTTCCCTAGTGATGCTAAGTCTCTCCCAAGGTATACCCTGGATATCTTTGCCTCTTCTGGCTTGAGCAGCAGAAGTATCAGCTATTTTATTATTCTGCACCAGCCACAGCAAAACTCTTAACTGTGTGGTTCAAACAAAAAATTAGGGAAGTTTAAACATGTAAAAGCTACAATCCATGTCACTTCAAATGACAATATGTCTATGCTTAAAGTTTTCAACATCGCCATGGTAGAACATATCACAAACCGAGTAATCGTATTCATCAACATCAGAGTCCGAGGCACGCATATCTCTGCCACAAAATTCTTCGTCAATATCATCATCTATATCTTCCATGTCGTATTCATCTGCCATATACTCTGCATCATCCCCGTGGTAATGGGACATATTTTTCCTGCTAAATGCACACCTACATTGTGGTGAATTAAAGAAAATTCAACAGAGAAATAACACTTCAATCCAACACGGAAAACAAAGTGAAGTGGATACTGCCAAAATGTGGAATTTATGATAGACTAGCATTAGATTATGAATTTTTAATCATCAAGTATTAGATATCTAGAAGAATATTGCATCTACGCATGTATAAACCTTATAGATATTGAAGTATCACACAGAAAGCTTCTGCCAGTCATCTGTGCAGCCATTTGACAGAGAAGATTATAAGCAAACATCACATGCACTAATATAAAATATAAAGGTCACCATACAATAAAAACTGAAATCAACTGAAGGTATAGGACACGAAAAATAATATGCCTTTTCAGTTGCAAAAACCATGAATACAGTCAGAATAAATTTACCACACAGAGTACAATCAGGAAAGGATTACCCAAACCAGTGCTCATAAAGGAAAATCCAAGTGCTGAAATCTATTCAACAGCTTTCAGTTATTTAAAATTTCAAATCTGAACACTATGATTATCCAAACAAGGGTTACAGTGGGACCAAACAACATTACTCATGGCAGTTACTAGGGAGTTATTTAAAGGTAAAAATAACTTTCTTCTAGGCTTCACTTTTCTTAAAACAAGTAAAAGTTCAATTTTGTTACAACCATTAGGCATAACTTCAAATATGCTCTCATGTTCAACCTCAAGGGAAAACATGCCTTAATATGCACGAAGGTCAGTTAACTCCAAACACTATATCTATCAAACATCAGCTGTGTGACATGGCTTTATGTATAACAATCCCAAATACCAAAAGCACTTAGAATGAAAACCCCCACAACTTAAAAAGCTTCTTCTTCTAACTTAAAGGGAATCTTTTTTGGTAAAATCCTTCCTATAATAACTCGCAAAAGAAGCAGAAGATAATCTTTTCAAACCAATGAAAATTTCCATTTTCATCCAAAATTCCCAAAAGAGCATGCATAATCAACATCTTCACAGTTATAATGAATCAAGAAGATCCCTGAAAAACACAAACCCTAGACCCCCTGAAACTTTATCCTGTTAACGGCAAACAACAAAAATAACGTAACACAAACACAGCCAAGAAGGTCAGAAACCAAAACCCTAACATAAATATGAAATCTGGTTCATAATTACGTTACAAAACCAGAACATAAATTTCACCTCTTTCGGGAACTAGGTTTCACAGTAAGCTCCTCCTCCGATCTGAGTATCGAAATATCAGAAACGAATCGCCCGTTAGGAGATTAAACAGATAATATGCTTACGCAATACTATTCAATAAAATATTCCCTTAGAAAATAATAATTTCCTCTGCCGGTGAGCTTGAAATGATCGCGAGAAATTCAGAGAAAACGCGAGCTAAACGAGAGAGAGAGAGAGTTATTTGTGTCCACTTGCTTTTAAGCCCTTGCTGGAACGAAATGTCCGAGAGAGACAGGTGGTTTATATCCGTATTCATGGGTAAAATAACATCCGAGTCCACATATTTTTACAGAATCACAAATAAGGTATAATTTGTTTATTTATACCTATGTACCCTTATTCTTATTCATCTTCGTCTCAATGTATTTTTTGGTACATCTTTATTTGAATTGATCGAATAACTACCTACTTTAATTGGTTACAACTAATTTCTAAGAATTTATGTAAGACTTACACGTGTTCGAAGGTTCACAGTCTTTGCATTGTCGCTGGTGATGTTATCATCGCCGCTTGACATTCCACGTGCGCATATCATACAACCAAAAAGGAGCTGGGAGTATGAAACAAACACTGTTAGAAAATTCACGTAAAACGACATATCTCCGCCTCCTTTGGGCCCACCTTTACGTCACCACAAGAGTAATACGTGGCAAAAAGTATAGAAATAAAAAATAATAATAAAATTAAGAAAACTGTGTCTGGAACTTCTGACACGTGTCGCTAATTTGGAGTTTCACGTCACTATTCCCCTCCATCTCTTTTAACGTCTCCCCTCAACGCGGCCCTAGTCAACTAATTTGTTTTCTTGGAAAACCAATGGTTCCCAAAACATACAAAGCCTGTGAGCTGAATTGCTTTGTTTTGAGATGGATGGCGTTGTTGTTGAGGAAAGTATGGGAATCGGTGTCGACCCGGACGTGTTCGACCGGGGAATCGTCGGCTCGGCCAAGTTACATGGAGCCATCATCTTTAGGTGTATTTGATCGACTACCGTCAGATATACTGATGCAAATACTGAATTTGATAGGTCCAAAGGAAGCGGCGAAGTTGAGTTGTGTGTGCAAGTCATGGGGATCGGTCGTATCGGATAATCGTCTGTGGATTTACTTTCTGCAGCATCAGCAAGAGCCCTGGGAGTCCATTTTCTTCGGCGAAACGATTCTGAGATCGGGATATCCTTTCCAGTGAGTATTGTTGTCTTGAGTTACTGTTCAAATTCTGTTTGGTTGCTGACAGTGTGGACGAAAGTTAAATAACAATGTTGAAATTTCTGGTATTTGAGAGGAAATTGCATTGCAAAAAATGATTCTTAGTTCTGTCTTAGCCACCCTCAAGTTGAATTTGGTAGTTATTTGATTCAAATGTGAACCGTCTTTAAAAAAATTAGATTTTTTATTAGTTAAGACATGAATACTTGGGAGTTGTTCAATTATTTTTTCGTCAATAGTGCAAAGGTAGGGATTTTGGTATTTGATGATAAGGAAGAAGAGATTGGATTATGATGGTTATTGTTGGAATCAATGAACACGCATTTGTAACATTGGTGATTAATATATACACAATGGCAGATAGTATTCTAATAAAGGTAAAATTATCATTATAACTATTGATGTTGCTTCAGTTGAATCTTAAACACTAAGTTGACCGTAAGACTGGACTGTTTTACTATACTTTGGGGATGCACTAACTCGGCTTTTGTGGTTTGCTGCGGGAGTTGAATTGTAGAATCCATTTTTCCTGGTAGAAGTTGTCTTATTCGTACTGCTTTTGAATGCTGACAAGATGTTTGTTCATTCAGTTATGGCTATTTAATGCCTTTGTCGAAATGATTTTGATTGCAGAACACCGATGACTGACATATCGTTCATGCGTATTTATGGCCAACGGGCACAAGTCCCCGGTTCTGTTATCATTGATGGTGAGTAATTGTAGATCTTCGGAGAATCTCTGTACTTAATCATGGTGGCAATGGATAAACTGATGCTCCACTTTAGGGTACTTTATGAATGATTCTTTATTGTTCCTAAAGGTAGTTGATTCATTTCTTTGTTGTATGACAGAATTTGTGGAATCTTTTTTTTTTTCATTTTAAATTTCAGTACTAGTGGTGGAAGAACTTTCCTAATGCATTCACTTATAGAATTTATCTTACTTTATTATGCCATATTTAGAAGAAATCCTTTGACTTTAAACGCTACTATCAAATAGAAATAGTTACTTTCATGTTTCTCATTCATCTCTTTCTTGTTTATTAAGTTTGTCAGCTTCATCGTTTCAAAGCATCATACTTGATTTAATCTTTCCCCATAGGTGGTTCAGGTTATTGTAAATTTGGCTGGAACAAATATGCTCGTCCATCTGGGCAATCAGCAACATTCCTGGTGAGGTTCTCATTGAAATTGGCTGTTAAGCTAGAAGTTTATAAAAACAAATGTTACTTAAATGTGAAATTACATTCAGTTATGATATGGCTTTCCAGCTACACTCTAGTTGTTTTAGATGAATTTGGCATCCTTTTTCCCATTCTGAACCCATGTGATGTGTAGGAATTTGGTAACATCGAATCTCCAATGTACTCAAGACTCCGACATTTTTTTTCAACTGTATATAACAGGTTTGTGTTTTCAATTTTTTGACTTTTTTGCTGTTAACTTTTTTTCCCTCTTCCTCTTCCTTTTAAGAAAATTTTCTCTCACATTCATTCACTGACACACATGCATAGGGATGATGGATCATTTAAGTGTATACAATAGACGTTTAATGCATTAGATATATGGGTGCAAAGTTGCTTCTAATTTCTGTAGTTAGATAATTTGGACATGGATAACTCACATGAGAATAGGTTCATAATTCCTCTGGGTTTAAACTAACTTTTTGGTGTTTTGGATGCTTACCGTATATTGGTACAGGATGCAGGTGAAACCATCCAAACAGCCAATTGTCGTGTCCATTCCAATCTGCCATTATGATGGTTAGATACTACATAACTAGCCTCTAAGACTTTATCTTTGCTTCTTCCTGCTATTAAATTGTTTAAATTTGAATTTTTAGAATTTATATCATCACCGTCTGTAACAAGAAGCTACATGCTATTGGAAATTAGTCTATTCTTAGGAGACCACTAATTAGCTTCCTTTTTGGGACAATCATTTGGTTTTTGGTGATTTGGTAATAGGATGATGGCTCTGCAGCGATATTGAGCTTTCTTGCTTCTATATAGTTGCTGAGATAGGTCCAGAGAATGCAAGGCTGCTCATTTTTTCTACTCGGAAATGATCTTTGCACATGCCCTTCAGTGTATAATTTATATGAACTTGTGCTGCATGTATGTTATGCACTTGCTTCAAAACTTAACTCTTAACACCTAACACAATGTTTTTTATGCACTTAATTATACTCTCATGAAAACAAAGAGACAAATGATGTCATGGTGCTGAAATACCAAATCCAGGTATCCACCTAAAATTTTAGAGGAAAAAATTATCATTATTGGGCCATATGTGACTACATT
Organism: Swietenia macrophylla; assembly: GCA_032401905.1. NCBI lineage: Eukaryota > Viridiplantae > Streptophyta > Magnoliopsida > Sapindales > Meliaceae > Swietenia > Swietenia macrophylla. The sequence goes on along the minus strand of CP135566.1, from coordinate 3,231,707 downwards.
AGAATTTGGTGATTATACTGGCTAATTAGTGGGGTGTAAAAGTTGCAAGGTCTTGTACTGTGTCAAATTATCATCCATGTGAAGTTGTTTTCTTTATCTAATATTCAGATACTGAAAATGCCAAAGCATCAAGACGACAACTTAAGAATTGCATCCAGCAAGTTCTGTTTGACTTGGATGTCCCAGCTGTGTGTGCCATCAATCAGGTAAATTTAAAGCATTAACGCAGTCTTTGTAATTAATTGATCTTAGTAAATAGGAGAAAAACACAAAAAAAAAAAAAAAGAGAGAGTAAAAGTTAACAGTGACATGACTGTAATCGTCATTCTGTATGTTTGTTATTTGTCGTGCCTTGGGGACTTTCTTTGATTGGGGAGCTTCTAGCATTTCATAGTCTGCTAGCATCTTTCTTATTAGTGCTATTCTGTTTACTGTCAAGCATTTTTTGGGAAATCCTATTAACTAATATTTAATTACAGAGAGATCATCCCTTCTGTAATAAATCACACTGATTGCTAAACTATATATAAATATACAGGCAACTTTGGCTTTGTATGCAGCAAGACGAACCTCCGGAATTGTTGTTAATATCGGTTTCCAGGTCACATCTGTTGTTCCAAGTAAGCTATTTTTCTTCTGTAATTTATTTTCAATCCTCTGCAAAGTGTTTTAAAAGTAGCCTTTAACTCTCACACATGGCTTACTCCATGACTCTTCTTGTGAATTGCAGATAAATCATAATTTATTTTTCTTCTTTCTCTTTTGGTTCTTCTAATGTCAATTTGTATTGTGCTGGTTTGTCTGTCAGTCTATTCCTTGTTACCTCTTTCTTTTGTCTTTGTTTGCTCAAAACCATTGGATGTTCAATTCATACATAGATCGTTGTTCCATTTTGTAGTTTTACATGGTAAAGTGATGCGCAAGGTTGGTGTGGAAGTAATAGGACTGGGAGCATTAAAACTTACAGGATTCCTTAAGTTGTTGCTTCTACAGAATAATGTTAACTTTGGATCACTGTACACTGTTCGCACACTGAAAGAGGTATTCCAATACTCCTTTGCAGCACAAATTATTATGTATTAATTTTTTCCTACATTCGAATTCTGTACCTGTTGACAATGATTGTTCTGATTTATGCTTTCAGCATGCATGACTGTATGTAATATTCGGCAAAATCGTGACCAGTAGCTATTTGATTGTTACCCTCGGTGTTCATTTCTTATTATCAGAATATAGCTTTTCTCATTTTTTATTTTAAATTAGTGAAGAATTCAAATGTTCTGCATTGTTCAGCTTGCCAAAGTGGATTTTCCTTTTGACTTTTGTTGCATCTACTATTCCTCAATGGATTTTGATTGTGGCAACACCTTGTGGAAGGAACTCTGATGATTTGGTTTTAAGTATTTCACTTTCAAAGATTCTTTATGACTAAGTGACGTTTGAGTGCAATGCAATCAGCCAGATGACGAGCTTCCTGTTATAGTCCTCAATTACGGGGCAGGTGACAGGTGTCAGAAAGAAAAACTTAAACAGTATTATCTGATTAAAGACTGTACGTTCTTGGATATTTGATGAAATAGATTTATTTTCTGTATTGTCTGTTTGAAAGTCGAAACCCATCTGTGTGCTGCCTTTCAATATGAAAATGCCCTCCTGTTTAAGTTGGCTAAATGGTCATTTGGCATTTATGGAACTACAGAACATTTGTTATGTTGCTGCTGATTATAAAGCTGAGCTAACAAAAGATACACAAGCGTCATTTGAAGTTCCAGGAGAAGGATTATTCACCCTCTCAAAAGAACGCTTTCAAACAGGGGAGATCTTATTTCAGCCGCGTATGGCAGATGTGTAAGTCCTATTCTTCGTTGAAACTGTTAGTGCTTAAACTCTTCCGTAAAGATTTTTCCCTTGGATGAGTATTAAAGACCGATGTAGTTATTTGAACAGTAAACATATTGTCAACATCCCAAACCGTTACAGAACCAACCACCTCCCCCTCTTTTTTCTTTTATAAAAGAGAAAGAAAGACATCCCTGTAGCTATTTAGCATTAGTGATCATAACTAGTTAAATTTATGCACTACTTGTCAATAATTTCTCTGAATATCTCCTGGTTCAGATGTGGTCCTTATTTTCCCTGCTGCCTTATCTTGGTCACTGTTTATGATGTCTAAAACCATTGAAATCATGACTGCACTGATTGATTGAGGAAATATAATATGTTCCCCTTGTTTCAGGCGCACAATGGGTTTAGACCAGGCAGTAGCACTTTGTATGGACCATTGCCATTATGCAGAATTGGCACGTGATGATGCTTGGTTCAAGACTGTAATTTTGGCTGGGGGAAGTGCGTGTTTGCCAGGACTTGCAGGTAGAAAGAAACAATTTCTGTAAACAACCTTTCTTGATCCTAATAAACGTTTGAGCTAAGTTTTGCCAATGTCCTTTTCTTTCTTGTACCTTTTAAGCATGGAACTAGATGAAAATAAATATATTACGAGATGCAGTGGAGTATATCAGTTTATGAAACTTCATTTTTGACAGAAAGGTTAGAGAAAGAACTTCATACGCTTCTTCCCCCATCCATCTCCAATGGAATAAGAGTCATTTCTCCTCCTTACGGCACGGACACTGCATGGTTCGGGGCAAAGCTCATAAGCAACGTAAGCTACTTCACTACATCAATAAATAAAAATGCTTTGACAGACAAAATTACAATCGTTGACATCTTCATTACATGCTTCCTCTAGGGTTCAATTATATTAGGATATCAATCTTCCATGATTTCTGAATTTGCATGCTTTTCCATTACTTCCATGGTATGACTATAGCCCCCTTTATGCTTATGCAGTTAAGCACATTCCCTGCTACCTGGTGCACCACACGACGTAAGACGAGATTCAACATAATGTGGTGAATTCAGGTGTCTGTGCCATTGAGAACTCTACCGGCTACTGTGTGATATTTAAGAAGCCAATATAGTCAATACTCAACCTCATGTGATGAAGAATTCATCTTCCCTTTTATTCATTTAGCTTTCCAGTACTTCCCTGGAAACCATTAGGCCATTAATACAATCTCTGAGGATAAGGAAGATTCTTTAGAGGAGATTTAGAGCGTTAGACAACAATAATTTTTTCAAAAAGAAGTTTTCTTAATTAAATTCTGAAGTGAGTCAGATGTAAATTAGAATCATTTACTGTAATCAATAAATGTACCATTTCCAGAAGCACATATACTGGCTTACACATGGAATAAAAAATGTATTCAGACTCTGTTTTACCATCATACTGGAGTGCAGAACATCTTGTTTCTTCATAAAATCATGTGCTTTTTAAGCAGCTTTAAGTTATCTGGCAATGACCTTTTATCTACGAAATTGCTTCAAAGACAAGCTGAAAGTTGATGGTCTAGATTAGAAACTGAGATTACACGAGAGAGTATATGTTTCGAATAATAAAATTTTAGAGCACATTGGGTTACAAATGCAGAAAGCAACACTTGATAAAAACATTCATCGTCCTAAACATTTGGAGCAATAAACTACAAAGCAATACATAAATTCAAACTCTGTACGCGTGATCAAATGTGATTTAGAGAGAGAAGCAGTGGTCAAGAATCTCATGGATGAGAAATCAAAATCTTCACAAGGTTTAAACCGACACGACAACTGAATTTTGAGACCTCATAATAACTGGAATATCAAAATTAGGAAGCCAACTATGAACATTAGCAGTGGGGATGGATTAGATATGATATGACTCCGACTGGCATTTTCTGACATTGATGGGGGTGATGCAGGGCATAAAAGCCCTTCCTTCCCTTCCCGACACTCGCTAGCAAAAAGACCAGGAGGGTATTTCCCATACAGGTTAATGTAGCTAAACATGGTCGTTGAACACTCTGTAGTCAAGTCGTTAATTTGATCAACATAAGGGCAAGCAAATTCCTTAAAAGCCTTGCAACACGAACTCGGTGGGAACTTGGGTCCTTTGCATTGGCTTGTGATGATTGTGTAATTCAGAAACTCGAAGTTCACAGGGCAAGCTGCAGATAAAGCAAGACAGTGTATCACTGAAGAATTGTGCAACAAAGCTCGTTGAAATTTGTAGCCCACTGAGAGCAACATACATTAACTATGCTCTGCAGTGTCAAGGCACAAGTTACTCAAGAGAAATGCTATCATCGCAGAAGCTACATAAAAGTATTTTGAAAACAGTGTAAAATTGCCATCTACTTGATGAATGCATATTACATACCACCTGACCTGGAATGACCTTTGAGATGAGTTGATTCCTCTACAACTATAAATTAACCAAACAATAGAATGTTATAGATGCAAACCAATGGCAGACAAGCAAGCAGACATCAAATTCAGACCATATTTTCCTCCTATACAGATCACCAATTGCACATAAAAGATGTGCAGATTGAGTGCTTCTATTTTTGTGACTTAAAACTGATAAAATCATGCTATGTTATTCTTATAATTCTTACCTCTTTCTCCTTATATCCTTCATAAGTTTAAATGTGGGGATATGAAGTTAAGGGGCTGTCCAACAACAACGCTGATCACCAATTGTAATGACAACATGGAAAATTACTAAAAATTCAGGTCCCAAGGTTTTGTCACCAATAGTTTTGCTATTAGAACTTGCATCAGTTTAGCATCTAGCTTAGGTCTTGTTAACCCACACTATTATCATCAGTGATTGTAATTTATTTCATCTTAGGTCCATCAAATTTTTGGCACTTTCTACAAGGATGTTCCATGATGGAAATTCAGCAAAATAGTTTGAAGATATACCACTTGCGGCAAAGCAGTTGAAATATGCAAAGAAGTCATAGAGCACGGTGTCATCTTTAGATCTGTGTAAACCTTATACTTCACTGAGAAATCTAACAATCGGATTAAACCGTACTCTCTGAATCATGAATTTCAGATATTCACACAGAAACGTCAAGGCGTCAATTTTCAAAGTTGTCCACTTAAATTAGCATGTTTCTAACCAGACATAAAGACATAAATATTCTTCAATCAGTTAATATCGTAACCCAGCTGTATTTGGAAGTTGTATGCAGAAAATTACAGCACTGAATGCCAAATGCATGATGGCAGTTCAGATGCAGCCCTCAAGATAAGTTAAGAAACTGATATAAGCAACACTACAAACTAAGATAGCAAAAAGAATCCCCTCATTGATCAATGACTTTTGTTTTTGCAGCAGCAGTTATATATCTGTTGGCTGCTGTTGGACAGGTATTGACTGAGAAAAGAAAAAACATCGTACGCAATACGGATGTCATAGAAATAAGTTATCAAATACAAACTAGCACCATTTCTTCCAGCAATCAGTGGGAAAAAAAAAAAAGGAAAAAAAATCAGATGGGAATATGATAGAAGTAGAAAATTTGAGATCTTAGATCTCGTATAAATGCATCATGACATGTTGCACAAAAAATTGGCAACCCATGGCAAATTAACAAGAAGAAGATGAATTAAGAGAAAGGTATTAACTAAAATGAAACCTTTCTTGGCTTGAAGAAGGCTTCTGCCAGTAGCAGCATGAGACTCAAAGACGTCATCTGTATCAAAATCAAGAAAAAAAAAACATTTTTTATTACCATATAAAACCATGGTAGGATCAATATAACTTGATAAATCCTCGGTCACCTGAAATAAAAGCTGCAGAAGACAAACCCATCAAGACAAAGAAAACAAGGATGGAAGAACACCATCTTTGGATCTCCATCATTTCTTTCACAGAGGAAAGAGATCCAGTCCTCTTGTGTTTCTATCTATTTCCTTCTGAAAAGAAAAAAAGCTTTAACCCTTTTTTGCTACACAAAACCAAAGAGTTCCAGAGAGACAGAGCGGAATTGTATTAGTTTTCTTTAATAGCCCATAGCATGATCATGTAGTTAAAAGACAAAGGACGGTCGTCTCAGAAGATGGTGGTGGTCGACAACCCATAGGCATAAAACGCGCAAACTGGGTTTTATTTTATTATTATTATTTTTTTATGTAATTGTTACTGTCATTAAATTTTTTTCTCAAAACTGTCAAAGAGTAGTTGTGACCATAGTTGTTTGATATTTGGAACGTTTTGACTGTTACTTTGTTTGAAGCAACTGTAATTATTTTGTGAAACTTGAGTTACTGCAAATAAATGACATGATAGTCTACTGTTAGGATCAGTTTTGAACTGCTTCAATTTTCATCCTCTCAAGCTTGAGATATTTCTGGTTGCTGTTTTCTTAATCCTTTTTCGTTAAATTTTTTTACCAAATAAACATGGACGAGGCTTAAAAGCAAAGCCACATATGGACTAGACTTTGTGACCTACTGAATGTGGATTAAATTGCTCACAGTTACTTTGAGCTGATAATCACTTTTAATCTCCTCTTTAATGGATTTGGTTTGGTTTGAGGCATGACGTGGTTTTCCAGCTATGATTTGGCTGTCAAGAAAGTGAAGTAGGAACCCAGCTAGCTTTGTGGGAAGAAGTTCAATATCATCCAAGCAACAAATGGGTGGGCTATACCATATATGATCGAGAGCATTAGTCAGATTTTCGGGTAATACTTTATTCTGTCTAGACATAAATCAAGCTCATTACCAGTTTGTATGATTTGATTAGTATAGGAATGTCAAAACCTTACCGGTTTATTAATTGTGTATTGTTTAATAATCTTGGATGCCAAGTCCTTGTTTGAGTTCAATGAAGACTAGAAGGCCACGTTGTAAGGTTCTATATTTGCTTGTCTGCCTATCTCCTGCACTGTCCCACTACTAAGGCCTCATTTCTGTCGAGAAAAACTACCTGCAGTGCAAAACTTGCTGGGGTATATTTGTTATATTTTGCCATTCGATCATAATCTAATGAAATCTTATCAGGTATGCAATTTTAGTCCGCGTTATATTTTCTTATCATTTTATTTGATTTTGGCAGGTACAAGCTTTTGGAAGAGCTAGGTTTTGAGCATGGCTAGAAATAAAAGAAATGATCAAGACAGAAAATTGTAGCAACAATAAAACAAGGCCACGGCCAGACCTTCCTACCCCTGTAGTCATATCTATCAGAAAACAATTAGATAATCTGAAGCATCTCTATTTCGGTGGCGTTTGCAAGAAATGGAGAGCTGCAACGAGAAAGTGTATCAAAGCAAGACCATGTCGTGGGCTGGCACTTTCCCATCATGAAAGCAGCGTAAAAGGAAACCGAGCTTCCCATTGTGCAAATTCTATCAGCCTAAGAGCTTAAACAACCACTCTGAAATACTGCATCGGACCCTCCTACGGCTGGCTAATAATGAGAGAACTTGAACCGGTGCTAGAGGGGGAACAATGCCGGCTTACTGTCTTGGATCCCATTTGGGGAAACAGGTTTGTACATCCACTGTGGAATTGCAGAATCAGTTTCAAGCATAGTATCCTCTCGCCATCACCTAACACTCCCTTTCTCAATTTTAGACCTGTTATATTAACAGGAGGTTCAAATTCGAGTTTTTTAATATACAGAAATGGGTTTTGGAACGAAGAGTTCTGTAACATAATCGATCCCTATGCGACAACTGAGTCGCATTACTTGCAGCTTACAAATGCTATAGCATTCAAAGGGAAAAATTATGCAATGAGCTTGCAACGAACCCTTGTGCTGCTCGACCCAGAGTCCCTTCCTCAAGTGTGCATAATGAGCGTAAACAGAGCAATCCCCTCGATGCCCTGTAGGTTTTTCAGAGAGTTTTTGCTTAAATGTGATGAGGAAATTCTAGTGATTTTTCTCCTCTCCGGAGGAACAATAAACAAGGTGGATGACATTGACGTCTTTCAATTCGATTTTGGTAGTTCAAATTGGATGAAGAAGAAGAAGTTGGGAGATCAAGTATTGTTCATAGGGCTCAGCTGTAGCATGTCAATGTCAGCAAATCCACTGGGATACAAAGGAAATTGCATCATTTTTACACAGCATGCAGGGGATGGCTGGTGGGTTCTCTCAATGGAAGATGGGAGCATATCTCCAAGTTAGATTTTGAGATTTCATTGATAATACAGCTCTATTAATAACATAAAGTTCGGTCTGTTAAATAGACTATATGTATTGAGTCGAAGGAACATAAAGATAATATACTGCACCGGAAAAAAAAAATTTGTGATATATTTCTTTCTTTTCTCTCTACACCGTTTTGATAATGCAACCCCTTACAGATTACTGTAAATTTTGTTAAAATACCAACTGATAAGGAAGATAAAAGATAGAGTGGACGTAACAGAAGGAAAAAAAAAAAAAGAAGAAGAAGAAGAAGAATGTGTTCGCCCTGTTACCTCCAAGTATGTGCCGCGACCAGCAATGCCTCCAGTATTGACTTTTCCCACATCCACCGGCCTCCTGCAAGTCCAATCTGCAGATGCACCTTGTTTTGAAGTCAGCCTTCAAAAGTTCAACAGAAAAGTCTTCTTCGCTGCAAGAGAGACACACAAGTGTCATGTTTCACTCTGAGAAGATATGGTGAAATCTCAAGTTTGAATATGACAGCGAGCAACCAAGCATTTGGCACATTTAAAACACTTTCATACACCTAAAGTGCAAGGCAATTTCCAGTTCTAGGTCAGCTGGTCAGGCATGGAAAAAGAAAGGTTCAATCCAACTGTAACAAACAAGCACTCTAACAATCATAGAGAATGGTTAGCTAAAGCTCAACATAATTTCCATCACACAAAGACACAGAATTGGAGGATGGTGACTACAAAGTCGACAAACATGATTGAGCGAACAAATGCCAGAATCATTCTGCTCTTAACAAACAAGATATTCATAATATACAGCACAGGTATGCCAAGATATGAATCCAATAAAAGCTCTTTTAAGTTAAAAAAAAAAAAAAAAACTTACATGAAATTTAGTCTCTTGTAATTTTTCTAGCAATTCAGCAATCTGGTGCTGCTTCACCACTGTTGCATGCAATACCTGCCATGATAACATGAATGTTAAATAGTATCTTTGTGAAACCAAGCACTTTCCTGTCATCCAAACCAAATAGAATGCTGCATACTCTTTTTGTTTTCTCAAGGTCGGACTCAACAGACTTTATCCTTTGCAGAGATTCCCTAAGCATTAGCTCCTTTTCCAAAGGGATTGCAGTGGGCTTATTGCTGAGTTCCTCGTATACTTTCTCTAGTTTCTGAAGACGCTCTATACAAGGAAGAACATAATCTTCTTCATTCACGGCTTCAACAACTGGGGCATGGCTATTTGTGTTGTTTTCCAGCACATTAGATGAATGAATGTTGTTCTGCCTTCTCCACATTAGTTGTACGCTGCCAAAAATTGCAAATAGTTTGACAATAAAAGATAGTAGCATGCTCACTACAAACTGAATATTCCTTTTCTCAACTCTTTCCTTCATTGTGTTGAACAGGCGCATGATTGAAGAACCTGAATTCAATCACAAAATGAAGACATAAGCACCAAGGGAGAGAAATAATGACAAAAAACTCAAAACCATGAAGCTAGATCCATATACTTGGGACAGCAGCATATCCCTGAAGGAAAAATGATTGCACAGTAGAAAATGATCAATAGATACCTTCCGAGTGTGATATTACATCAGAAGACTTGTTCACCATATCATTGCATTTAATTGATTGGTCTGGGGAATTTCTCAAACGGTCATTTTTTACAGCTTTCTCAGCAAGAGTGATATTATCCTTACAACTGTAGTAAGCATATGTATCCTTCACCTGCACAAATCACAATTTTTTTGGTGGTTATATTATAGATTGACATGTACCAAAGCAATATGTGAAAGTACAAATTACAAACAAACATAAAAAGGTTTTGTAACTCACTTCTTCATGAACAGGTGCCAAGCGAGGACCAGTGGAACTCCTTTGCCCACTTGCAGAACAGGGATCACCAACATCTGACCCTGATTCTGCTGTTGATGTGTTATTATTCCTTCCCTGATAAAGAAACCCAAACAAGTGATATCACTCCTAACAAGATACATACTAAGGACACATCAACATACCAGACATGAAGACATTATATTTACCTTAAGTGGATGTATGTGAATATATGACTCAAATTTCTGTTGGTCATCAGACACTCGGGTGACTTGCCTCACAAATGTTGCTCCTGCATTATGTACAAGCTACAAAAAGAGAGACCTCAGTCAATCCCCATTTAAAGTTTCAATTTATAAATTCAAGCTTAATAACAATTCATGCTCAGGTGCCAAACCATGATGCAACGTGATCAAAAACCGCTATAAGAGGGATGCCTACTTTCATTATTTCAGGCTCATTCCAAGGACCTTTACTTGATCTAAGGCACCCTCCATCAGCAGAACAAGTGCATGAACCACCTAAGAAGTCTGGCAATTGACTGAGGAAAAAAATCAAGAAATCCATCAATAAGAGTTTAAGTTACATCTGGAGTAAGATGGAATTGATGAAAACAAATCAACCTTGAGTCAATGACTTCCAGTAATTTACCCAGAGATTTGGGGTCCAGAACCTGAAATGTTAGAAATTAGAAAGAGAGCCTTAAGTCTGCGGGCGAACTACAGAAATTAAATGGAAAGCCTAAAGAGTCATATGCCTTACTTGTATCTTCGCAATAGTCTTTGCATCAAGAAACTTTTGCGCAGCAGGCCAAAGCATCTTTTTGAATCCAGGACCAGCATTGACAATAAACATCCGATGTAATGTCTGAAAATTCACAAGAATTCAGAACAATGAAATAATAGAAAACAAAATATTATTGGAAAGACATGGATACCTCAGGGTAGTAACTACTGTCTATTTTCGTCATGGCAGCTAAGAGATTTGCAGCAGTCCGAGTAAAATTCTTAATTCCCTGCAGAATAATATATTATTAGCACTAAAGTTCTCCAAACAAGTAGTTGGACCAAGAATAGACGACTCACAAGGAAGATGATTGTTTGATATCCTATAAGTACATAACACAAGTTACTGATTCTTCCATCAGTCAAGAGATGTATCAAGAGTGGAAGCCAGATGCCAGAGAAGTAACCGGCTCTTGGACAATACATCTATACAAATTTTCTTTTCAAGAATAACTGCCTAAACTGCAACACTTTTTTTATCCCACAAAGACACCATATGGGTTATAACTGATTAGAGCCAATTTATTTACAGACCGTCCAGAAACCGAGTGAGCATACCAAGCCATGTACATCCAGTATTGTAGTTGTTGAACAGATTCGTCGCATTGCTGCAATTGAACAAGCAGGGAATTTTTCCAGTAAAGCCTTCTCAAACTCTTGGACATGGTACTTCAAATATCGATCTATGTTGGTGATACGCATTAGCCGACTTGGATGAGCTTTCCCAAGCAACTCGATGTAAACCGGCCGTCCTTCCTTATCAACTCCATGGTATCCTTGAGGGTAGTATTGCAGGACTTCCTCTAGCTCTTCAAACTCGAAATCCTAAGTATTGATAACTTCAATAAGACTTATATTCAAACAACTAAAGATATGACAAGCATATGCATTCTGTAATAAGACTTCAATAAGACTTATATTGATAACTTCAATAAGACTTATATTCAAACAACTAAAGATATGACAAGCATATGCATTCTGTAATATGAAATAACCTAAAATGATGAGTTTGATGCACCAAATTCTCTTACCTCTAATACGGTGTCTGTCCCGTACTCTTTCCTCCAAAGAAGCATTTCCTCCCACATCTGAATTATTTTTTCAATGTCAAAATCTCTAGCTTTCAAAAATCTACAAGATGAGTAAAACAAAGTGCATTAGTTCACATTTTGGCCAACTTAACGGCAGAAACAGCAAACCAAGGCAGCCAATTTGCTCAGGTCTCTCAAAATGAGTGACAACTGACCTCAACAAAGTATGATAGTCATCATGCCTAGAAGGCAACAAATCTCTTTCGAGGAGTTTTTGACGCAATTCAAGGACAGCACTCTCCTCTCTTGCATCCCTTACATCTTCTATAGGAACTGAAGAAACCCTGTAGTCAATTTTTCTTTTCCCTCTTTTCTTCAGAGAATGGGTGAACTTATTGGAAGCATTTATTGCCTTCTTCTTAAGATTGCCAATTTTTGATCGCCGCCTCTCATCTTCAGAGTACTCAAAATCTGACCTTCGCTCTCTAATCTCATCATTGGCCCCAAGTCCTTCTAGGCCTTCAATATTCAAATTTCAGCACTGAGCAACTGAAATTGTTCAGAAGTATAAGATGCTTAGATTTCATAAACTGAAAAACATACCTGACATTTCAGCCTAATTCAAGAGGGATGATATTGGCCCTAAACTTCAAATGAAGAAAACATATTCACAGCTAACTCGCAGACGCTCATGTCCGTGTACACTGTCAGGAATGGAAGCAGCAACTGAGCATCCAAAAGTAAGACAAAATATGCGTCACAAAAATTCCAAATACAAATAAACACACAACCAAAATCCAAATAACAACCTAATACCCAAACGCAAATCCTCAAACTCTTTGTATATGAAAATCATTTTGGCTGCATGATATAATAGTGGAAGGCATTAAAGAAAGAAGCAACTTTCTTGTGATGCATCATTTATCACTTCCCCTGTGCTTTTAATACATCAAAATTGCACTTTCCCGTGACAGTCAAAGAATTTTCACATTTTCACACAACTCCCCCGTCGACCAAGCAAAAACCCATTAAAGAATAAGCGTATATTTATCACAAATCTTGTAATATCAACAGATCTACATCAACTGACTCCCATTAGAAAAAGGAAAGAACCAAAAAGAAATTTTTTTTTTTTTTTTTTGGTTTTCTCTACCGTGCTGATGATTCCTTGAATTCACTATTTTCATGTGCTTCATTTCATTGTCCAACCCCCGAAAAAGAAATGCAATTCACACAAAATTAAAAGAAAATCTTCATTTCTTCTCTAAAAACCAAACCTAACAGCAAAAAATAATAATAATCATAATTAAAAAAAAAAAAGCCAAAGAATGCAGGCGAAACAACTGGAGCTCATTAAATATAGTAAGCGTTAAAAACGATACGAGCAGACTCATAAAAACCTGCAAATCTAGTTAAAAAACGTTAAAAGCCAGAGCTGATTCTAGCTTTCACAACACCACGAACTCCTTTAACCGAAAACCCACACTAAATCTCTACCATGCCGATTATCAACCGTACGGATCCACATTCAACCGAACCCAGATTCCCACAGCTGGATCCTCAATCACAGAAGCACAAAACCGCTCTCCGAAGAAAATGAAAATGAACAATTTTCTCGAGAAAGTTCGGAGATTTTCTCGAGAAAATTTTTTTTTAAAAAAAAAAGAGCTTTTACCCTCTCCCTGTCGCTCTCAGACGAGATGAAATAGAATTTAGATTGAAAGAAATGGGTCAAGAGAGAAATGAAAAGATCTAGGTTTCCTGTCCCCTTTTGTTGCGTATGCGTTTTTGTTCTGCCCTTTTTTTTCCCTTTCTCTCTCTCTCTCTGATGGTTCCACCGAGCCTCCTGTGACAGAATTCCACCGTTGAACAAAGCAGAGCTATTTTTGAGATTTAAAAGAAGCAGAGGCATTGGAACTTTTTTTTTTAAAAAATAAATAAATAAAAATATTTTGAATTTAAAATATTAAATAAAAAATATTTTTAAATTTTATAACAATAAATAAATTTTCTACGCAGACATGTTTTTGAAGAGAAAACAATGGCCTCTCTCTCTCTGTCTCTGTAACACTTGGGCTTTGCTTTTGCGCCACCGTTTTTGCCTACGTGTCAGTTCTTCTCAATTTTTCATTTTAATTAAGTAATTAATCATATTTAATTAAATAATTAATGCCGTATTGTCAGTTACTGTAAAACTGAGGTGACATTTTTGGGTAAATTGACAAGGCAATGACTGATGTTTGATTTATGCCTTTTTCAGCTGTCCCATAGAATCTCTGCCCTTCTCTTTATTAAAGCTGAGTCCGAAATTCTAAGGAATTGCCTACATCTACCATTCCAGCTAATTCCTAAATTTCATATTAATTTTTTAAAAATATTTTCTTTTTATATCGTAATTATAAATTTTTTTAAATTTAAATTATATACACTTAAAAATAAAAATTTTAAAATATTTTATTAAGTAATATAATTAATTTAATAACATTATTTTGCTTTTATCATATTTATAGAGAATATTTTTTAATTTATTATTAATAAATTAATTATGTTATTATTTTATTTAAATTTTTTTTATAAATAATAACAACAACAGTAATAATTAACATTAATTACTATAATTAATTCAGCAGTTAAATTGTACCATAATCCTGAGACCACTCTCCTGCGAAGCTTCGTGCCTCATGATCTTCCCATGAACAAGGGAACTATGGTACACTCTAGTGATTGCGGATTCGTTCAATCCATCTGATCTTATCTAGACCACTGGTGATCCTCCAAAATGACAGGACCTAACCCACTTCGCCACGTGTCCCCAACTTCCAAGGCTGTCTCAATCTTTAACCCACCCAGCCGCAAATGAATTCTAATAATTTTATTATATTAATATAATATTAATAAAATAATAAATTTTATAAAATTTTTTATTAAATAATAAATTTTATTTAAATTTTTTTTTTAAAATCCTACGTACTAGGATTTTGTGTAAGCCAGGTTCCGCACAGACAGACAGTACAGATTAACCACAGGCTTTGGTTTCAGGCAGGGGGCCAGTAATTTATCCTTCGTTTTAATTAACGAAGACGGTCCCCTCTTGTTTTTTTTTGGGATTGAAACTGGTGATTGGGTTTCGAAAAACAGATCATGAACTGTAATTCTCGGACAGTAACTATAAAGGGGTGGTTTGGTTTTGACTGATTCTGACGGATGATAATAATGTCATGATAACTTTGTACTACGTAACAACTGCAACTGCTACTGCAACTGCTACTGGTGTTTTCAGTGCTTCTGGAGAAAAAACAATCACATCAAACTGTGCATGCATCGAATCCAATTGAAAACTTGTTTTCATGCATTTAGAAGGTCTGAAAGTAAACACAGAAACAAGCATATATTCCAAAATTGTGTTTTTTCAAAAAGCACTTCCAATGCTTTTTGTAAAAGGAAAGAGACCGACGAAGGAATCGCAAAAAGCAGCAGCAGCAGAAGCAGCACTGCAGCAGCTCAATGTCAAAGCTCATCAACGACATATCCAAGCTCCAACCCCACCTGCCAAATTAAGATAATTAATTGTCCATGAACTTTTAATTACGTTTCTTAATCAAGATTAAGTGTACGCAGCCAGCAGCCATGACAACTTCTTCAAAATTAATGTAAACGCGAATAATTAACACCAACTTAACTTAGAGATTAAGTATTGTTCGATGATTAGTGAATTATATACTTATTCCGACGTCTAAATTAACATTAAAATTTCAAAAAGAAAAGAGGTGAATGACAGCGTTAATTTTTGATAGGTTTTGATTGAATTTGATTTGAGTATATATATTATGTATAACGTTTCGTATTAAATAAAATATAAATTAATTTTAAATTTATAAAAATATGTATATAATATTGCTTAATAAACTAACTTTTTAAATAAAAAAATATTTAATTAATTATTTAAATCAATGTCGATAGTATAATTTTTTTATTTTAT
Source organism: Swietenia macrophylla (assembly GCA_032401905.1). Lineage (NCBI taxonomy): Eukaryota > Viridiplantae > Streptophyta > Magnoliopsida > Sapindales > Meliaceae > Swietenia > Swietenia macrophylla. The sequence continues at coordinate 3,216,066 of CP135566.1, read as the reverse complement.
ATAAACAAGTTAAAATAATTAAGCAGATAAGAGAACATTGATAGAGTAGGAAGCACTTTTTCAACACAATACTAACAGTAGTGAACCAAATTTTGCTCTGCTTTTCAATGGCATGCGTTCCGATTGTGGCTACTATCTCTTTTTACATAATATTTCAAAAGGCACTTCCATCAGTTGTACTCTTACCATTATTAATTCATTTGTCAAGCATTTAAATTGACTCTTATTCTCTTCAAGTCTAGCTAGAAATATATATCTTCAAGTAATTGAATATATGCCCCATTAATTTGTGATCTTTACACGTATAATAATCAGAAGTTTACTTTTAGTGAGTTAATCTTTCAGTCCTCATATATATATATATATATATATATATATAAAGGTATATTGGAATCTGTTAGATTAGTTTACGATAATTTAATTTAATTTAAAAATATTCTTTAATAAAAAAGAATTTATTCTTGTAATAAAGATAAATATTCTCTTACAACAATCGAGAAGATTTGAATAATTTATTTTCTTGTTGAGTGAAATAAAGGATATCCGCTAAGTTATAGGCCAATTTTCTAATATAACACTTAATAAACGTTAATTTGAGAATTTTTAAAATGAAAATATAAAAAAATATCATGTTCTTGTAACCAAACACTATGTCAAAATAATTATAAAAGCAAGTATATATAATGTTTATAGATGTTATAGATTATTTTATATAGTTGAGAAGACATAACCAATTCTCTCGTTAGATTAAGAGGAAGAAAAAATTTTAAATGAGATTATTTTATCACATTAGTTTTAATGATACGGTGGAATTACGTAATTAATAAAAGAAAAATTTCTTTTATTAATAAAAGTTTTAAAAAATATCAAAATAGATCTCATTATTTAATTTTTTTATTTATTCATTTAAATAGAATTTATTTTTTTTAATTTCTATCAATAATATTAATGCTCTCTTTTACTGATTAAATGGTTCTGCCATCACATTATGACTAATATGGTGAGTTCACCTAAAACTCTCTCGACGAGGAAAAGAGAGAAAGCAACATGTCCATAGCCACTGTGCATGCAAAAGGGTGATAATGTAAGCTACGGTTTATTTAAACTATCGAGGATCTACAGCTACACCAGACTAAATACACAAAGGAAATGAAGGCATATATAGATTGGTAGCATCGGTTGAAAAGTCACTCTCCAGGAAGATATATATATGTGTGTGTGTGAGTTAATTTGTGTATGCAGTTATTGGTCACTTTCACTGCCTAGACATTTCTGTCACTCTGTTTGAATCTTTCTTCAAAGCAGGCATTAATCCCACTGTGCATGGCATGTGCATTTCTTCATAGGAATGCATTGACATATAAAAGACAACCACTTGCCCATTGCCATGCATACATTCTACACTCTAGTCTGGTCTACTCTCTTCTTCTCTTCTTTCTTTTATGTTTGTCTGCATGCATGGAGATATGGCAGAATAATGCATCTTGCAAACTTTGCAGAGTGCAAATGGTTTTAAGTATATTTTGTCTTAAAGACTGTCTGCATTTTCCTGGATAATGCGACAAACGTTTAGAGAGGGATCGATCATGGATCCCATCTGTGCGTATGATTTCTGTATTAGGATTTCATTTCAGATTTTTCTGTCGATCCTGATCTCATTTCACCTTAACCGCACTTTCTTTTTTTTTTTTTTTTTTAAACTTTCTCAAGTAAACAGTTATTCTTTAATAATTAATTCTTCCATCGATTCAAAACCCGTGACTCGCTGACTCTGACAATGGCGTTTTGGGTTTCACAAATGTATAGCTTCACTCACAGCAACAGCAGCAGTACATGAGAGAGAGAGAGAGAGAAACTAGCACGCAAATGTTTTTCTCTATCTGCAGAATTCATACATCGGCCTGCGATGTCTAGTGTGTGGTGCCAATATTTCTCTAGTGGGATGAGTGAATCGAAGGAGCTGAGTGTCTGAATTGAAGTTGAACCAATGGGATTACCAACTAGGCTCCTATTCTCTCCGCTGACGCGTTATTTTGGTACTCTGGTCAAGAACATTTGTTCTGTTTCTTTTGTTAATTCAAGAATTTGTTGGAATTGTTGCCTATTTTTAGAATAGTGTTGAATTCCACCCTTTGGTATTATTACCTTAAATAAATATTAACATATAAATAATTAATAATGAACAATTTTAATTTTGTCTTAACTAAATAAATTCAAATCCTTTAAGTTTTATCTTCTCTCTAAATTCCAAAATTCAATTGAATGTCGAAGTAAGTCTTTTTATTTTTCCTCTCTCTCTCTCATTGAGGAAATCGTACCCACCAAACCAAATTGATTAAATCACCGAAAGACAAGAATCCAACAGGATGATCTCCCTCTACCCCTTATAACAAACCATCTCCCTCAATTTGTCATTCCCATTTGCATGTTGAAAGCCCTACTATGCTAGCAGATGCATCACATTCACCAGCACTATCTCAATCATATTGATTAAATACTTACAATACCCACTTCATTTTTCTTTTTAAAAAAAAAATGCCAACTCTTCAAGAACAAGAAAACAAAATGAATCCCAACCACCTAGCAGCTATTAGTGAACAGACCCCATTCATCACCTTTTTTTTTTTTTTATCCTTTTGAATTACATCAAACATTATTGACTGTTTCAACCAAGGCAGGACAACAAGCATGTGCATAGAATTGTAAAAAAACGAATTCTTGTTGCTAAGATATAGCAATATCCATTAATTAATTAACTTGGAGTTCATCAGCGTAGTGTACATGTAAATAAAAGTATTATATATTACCTTGTAAATTCTAATGGGTGCTTGCTCAGTCGCCCAGCTGAACTGATCTAATAAGAATGCTGACATTGGGAGGGAACACCAGTGTCTAATAAATGATCAAAAGAGCCAAGCAAATACGGTAAGTTGGATGTATTGAACCATTGCAAAACTTGAATAGGGACATGTCGTATAAGTTCTTTCTGCGCCAAGGGGGTGAATTTGGTTTCATACAGGGGAAGCATTAATCATGCAGAATGAATGGACCCCAATAGCATTTAAGCCATTTAACGAGAAAGAAAGAATTGAAGTTTGAGTGAGTGAGCGAGTGCCGACACTAACACTCACTAGGGCGGTATCTTACGGGGAGGAAAGCAAACATGATGACATGCAAGCAAGAGATGGTGGATTGCATGAAATGAAATGAAATTCTCGGGTGCCCTCCCCTACCCTTCATAATTTGTCGCTACTCTGAGAGTAAATGCTTGGGGACTCTGTTTACATTCAGGACAGTTGTGGGGACTCTGTTTCTACTGTCCGGATGAAATTTAAACCAAACCTTACCTACTCTATTCATACTGTTGTTGATGGTGAAATTATTTGATTTGGTTGGTTTCTCTCGTCTTCTGCAGTAATGGCGAAAATTATGAAGACAGCAAGGAAACAATGCAGAAGAGGTGAGAACTCCGGGCTTCTCCATTCTGGGGTCCCCACAGCCCAGAGAAGATAAGCCCACCTCAGCTCTAAGCTGTAAAAGAGATTCCATCCAGAGAGTAGACCTGTGATTTTGCTTTTCATAGGGGCAAATCAGATGGGCCTCAATTGCCAACCACATGGGCCTTGTCCTACAGCTATATTGCCCTGCTTTTCCACGGGTCAAGTGGGCAAAAGATGAAACATGCTGGTAGAAAACTCTTGAAGAAAATCTACAACCGAAAAAAACAAGAGCAAAAGCAGATGATTTTTTGCTGTAAATTAAAAATTAAGTATTGAGAAACATTGGCTATATTTGAAGGTAATTCATCATAAAACCTTTTAAAGAGTTGGTGAAACATAGCCCAAATGAAGTCTTCTTATCTCCGAACCAACTTTTATTTCTATTATTTACTAACAGGACCAACCACTAATGTTCTCAAGGAATACAACTCCTCCTAACCCATGGCATACTTCTGGGTCCAGGATCGAGCGGTCGTCTCATATTTGGCTCTGTCAGTCTTGTACATGTGAGCAATCTCAGGCACAAGAGGATCATCTGGGTTTGGATCTGTAAGCAGTGAGCAAATTGACAGAAGAACCTGTCAAGATGTACAGTCATCACAAGTCAATTTTTATCTATATACATATGTATGCATCAAACCTGGAACATCACAAATAAAAATTTGTATGCTTGTCTGTATAAGGACATAAGTGCATTACCTTAGATATTGTCAAAGCAGGGCTCCACTGCTCTTTGAGAATATCAAGACAGATGCTACCATTACTGTTGATGTTAGGGTGGAAAACCTTGGTGCGGAAGGCAACCTGTCCAACGCATAATCAAAATGATTCGCCATCATGACTAGTATGCACAAACAAGGTGAGCAACTCAGTTATCAATTGCCTGTTTCCTTCTTTTTATTTTGTATGACTTACCTTAAACGAGCTGATGCATAAATCTATGGTACTGCCAAAATTTAATACAGTGAATAAACAACCAACAAAAAGAAAAAAAAAAAATTTGTACCAATGAAAACCTTGACCATCATATTGACTAGAACATGGAAACAGATTTCTGTTCCAAAAGCTACAAGAAACAATTTCAATTAAAAGACATCAAAACAAATATCAAATATTGGATAACAAATATTAACACACTACCTTGGGTGGCTTGAATGGATAATCAGGTGGAAAGTGAATTGATACAAGAAACACACCCCCAGCAAATGGGCTGTCTGATGGGCCCATTATTGTTGCTTGCCAGTGGAACATGTCATCAGCAACAGGGCCTGTAAAGGTGCAGCATTTCAAATCACAATTGTTTAGAAAGATTCCACTTCAAAGAATTCAAGGACCAGGAAAAACAGTAGCCAAAAAATTTTGATCAACAAACACCCCCGTTCAACCAGCTTTAAAACAAACAGAAATAACCAAATATCAGCTTAACAAGCCAAAAAACACCAGCACAATGCTCAACAAAATTTCTATTTAACCTAGTATCTTGAATTTTTTTATTTCCCACTCCACCATGGGAAGGATCAATAACTAGCTAACTCAAGTTGACTTGATGAATATATAGTCTTCCACAGACCCAAAACAAAAAAAAAAAAAAAAAAATAGTCCAATGATCAATAAGATATGTCGATATGTTGAAACGGAGACAAAGTAATAAGACAAACAAACAACCAGCGCTGCAAGAAGCAGGAGGGTCCTTCTGCAGGTCCTTCAACTCCTTATTGATCCGTTTTGAAGCCATCACAAGTTCTCAAAACACAAAAACTGCAAATCCATCAAAAACAATAACATAATTCAGTTCCATTATCAAGTTATTTCACAATCCTTGAGCCCAAAAGGAACACACTTGAAATCATGAATGGCAACAGAATGAAGTTCACAAGTTAACCAAAGCAAACAAGAAGCCATTACTTTGCACAGAATCAGATATAAATATAAATATAGCTGCTTGTCACAAAGCTATTACTTCTTTTATTATTAGCCGAAAAGGTCACATCAGAATTTATGTTTCAAAAGATTTATTTCATAAAACACCTGTAAAAAATAAACCCAGGTTAAACAGCAGATTCCTCAACAAACAATTCAGCCTATGTCTAACTATCACCTTAACCTTCACATAAATATTTTTCCTTGATTTCTCAGCTACCAAACAGAGGGACAAGCTAAAATATCCACACCACACGATTACTAATACACATAAAAGTTAAAATAATCACGTCTTAAAACCTCTAAAAGAAAAAATAAAATATAAACTGAAATCCCAGAGCTACAGACAATACCTGCAAGCAACAAATACAAAATTCACTTTAAATAAGCCTTCATATAAATAAATAAACGGTGCCAGATTGAAATATTAAACACAGAATTATTAAAATAATTTTATGTACAACAGAGAAACACTATCGTAATCCAAGGGTCATATCTTAAAAGCAACAGTATCAAAAGACGATCGCAAACCCTAATCCTAATCATAAGAAGAATCAATTGCAGGGTCTGATTTACAGCTACAGTCTTCAATTGATTTGCAATCAAAAAACGCAAACATGATAATATTGACTTTAAAATCATGAATAGATTACAAAAAAAATACAACAAAATCAAAGCTTTACCTCGGGCTTGGGGGTTTGGTGCCTGGTCTGATTTACGTTTCGAGTCAAGGTCACCAAATTGTTCATGTAGTGTATATATAGTATCTGCGCGGCAGTCATCCACTGACACGCAGGGCACTACGTGGCAGTTTACTATTGGAATGCTAATAGTAATTCTAATCTGTGCATATACACTCAACTTGTAATTTAGACATGAATTACTATTTTTTCAGAAAACATTTCACTCGTACTAAATTTATAATATATTTTTTAATAATAGCATAACAAATTAGTGGGATATGAAGTATCCCATGTATGATCAAGAGCGGAAGCCATTTTCTTACACCAAACCAAGCCCACCACCCAAAGAATTGATGAACATAGACCTAAGACTTTTTGTTTTTTAGAAGTCATGGCAGTCATCAATTTGGTTGAAGTTAAAATATTGATTATTCTTCCACATTTTTCCTCTTTTTTGGTTTAGTTTCTTTAAAATGGCATCGAAATCTGTTTGTATCTCTAATTTATTTATAATTGTTTATGTATTTCAATGCATGTACGAAGTATATGGACCGGAGGAAACCATTCGAATCTAAATTGAATTGGCCATGAAATTTTGATTGAACTTCAAAATTATGCAGAGTAGCTGCATAATGTATTTAGTTTGTTTGCAGTTTCTTTCTTCTAAATATTTATTATTTAAATGCGGGTTAGTGGACAACCACAAGCGCCAAGATTGAGAGGGACAGGGGCAGTACGTGGTGGGTTCAGGGCAGAACTTGGTTTCATAACTTCGATGTAATCAAACTTAGCAGGAAACCCACTTTCATAACTTTAGCATACATTCAAATCCCGCCCTTTTTATCTCCTGTTGTCTTGTTATCCTAACAACAAAACAAACTGCAGCTCTTGCCTTTTCTGGGTATTTTTCATTTTGTTCATAGGTGGGTGCTTTTGATATTAAAGTTTGCTTAGCTGCTTCAGGTGTGTTTTCTTGTTGGTTCTTGATTGATCTTGTTGAGTTTGATTGATCATGGGTTGTTATCTAACTGAAATTAAAATGGAGCAAGATGGTAACATAAGGAAAAATTTTATATTTTCCATTTCTTGTTGATCTATATTATCTTTAAAATAGCTATATGGAGTAACTTAATACTGACAAATGTTAATCTGAGTATCATATCATTTGTTCTTGTTGTTTATATCTCATGTTTGCACGTGGACTTGATTTCTGATGGATAAAGTATCATGCAATTTTTTTGTTTATAGATAAAGGGATAAGGGAAAAATATAGCAGTCTCATCAAACAAACACAAATTTCTTTGATTCAAGTTTACGTCTGACATAAAAAAGTAATTCTAAAATTTAGAGTCTGTGGCCGATCTTGCAATTTTTATTAAGGCGACTGTTGAAGTCTGCTGGTTTTGCTGATGAAGGCGATGTTACATGCAGTAGATGACTTGTATATCATTGGTATTTGCCACTGCCAGAAAAACTGTTTGTAATGTCTTAACATCTTCTTTACTAACATGGCCATGCTCATGGTTAGCTCATACAATATATATCCCATTTTGTCTTCGCTGAATACTGGCGATGGGAGCTACAGCAGGAAAGCCAGAGACAGAGACTCCTATGGATGCCTGGATACCAGAAACAAAGCTGGAGGCCAAAATGGTTGAAGCCATGCAGTGGAGGGCAGCTGAAGGAACTGCCTTGAAATCCTTCAACTCCATAATTTTGAAATTCCCAAAAATTGATGAGAACTTAAGAAACTGCAAGGTTATTTTTGAGAAATTTGGTGGGTATAAAGTTTTGCTTTATTTGTTTAATGAATAACTTCTGTATAGCTGATGAATCAGGTGCACTTTCCTATTAGCAGTAAGCTATACTTAAATTAGTGATCTTAAAAATAGAATTCACTGATTCTTCTGCTGAATAAAACTAAGCATTTTTGTATTTCTCTTTGTATTGCTCATGAGATTTGAAGACGTACTTTTTTCATTTTATTCCATTCTAATCTCTTGTGCGTTATTGGATTGGCAAGGTTTCTAATGATTTCATGTTCAGAATAGTGTTTTAAGTGCTCATATCTTGACATTCATAGACCAGTCAGGCAAATACCAGTTTCCTCTCTAACTTCGAACAAATATTTGTTAATTCTGTTCTTTTTAGATGAGGATTCAAATGGTGCAATTGATCGTGGAGAGCTAAAGAAGTGTTTCCACCTGCTGGAAATTGAGTTTACAGAAGAGGAAATCAATGATCTCTTTGAGGCTTGATATATTAACAATGATACGGGGAATAAAGTTCAAGGAGTTCATTGTACTTCTCTGCCTTGTGTATCTTCTGAAGGATGATCCAACTGCTATTCGTGCTGTCTCCTAAACACATTACTTAAATTCAATATATTTCATCTTTAAGCCAATGTTTTAGCTTTTTACCTGGCTTGTGAAAAATAACTCTACTTCAATTCTGTTCAGCTAAAAACTAGTTTAGTTCATCATCCATTTGCCATATTCAGTTGTTGTGGCTTCATCTTGGCCAGAAAAGAGGAAGCCGTCTTTCACGGTGATGTTTATTATACAAGTTCATCTGTTCTAACTTGTAAGCTGTTCCCAATTTGGGAATCTCATATGTAACGTTGCACTTGATGGGTTCATTCTGCCTATCCACAGAGGTGGCTCTAGGGACAGCTGGCTGGTTGGAGCCCCCAAAATTTGGCTAAATATTAGCTTAACATTAGTCTAATATTAAGCTCTATAGGCCTCCACTTCAAGAACTTACCTAGACCTCTGAAAATTTAAGGAAACTAAGGGCCAACCCTGCCTATCCATCTAAAAAAACTGTAGGAAGACCATCAAGTTCCCCATTGCAGTTCTTAGATATTGATCTATAGCATGTAATTGAATCTTTAGTGTGAGTTGACTGCTATTGCATCTTTGTGAATTAGATTCGTGTGCAGACCTAGCAGCATCATCTCGCCATTGTGGTTTCTCAAATTAACACTACAGAGAAATCTATGTTTTCTTTTCTTTTCTTCTTCCATCTCTGCCTTTGCTATTCTTGTATTCCTTGACATACTAGAAATCACGTACGAGGATGCCAAAGTTGGAGGCTACTTTTGAAACGCTGGTTGATGCATTTGTATTCTCAGACAAGAACAAGGATGACTATGTCAGCAGAATTGAGATGACTGAAGCAGTAAATGACTCAGGAAAACATTCCTCTTGACGAATAGCCATGAAAAGATTTGGTTAGCTTCTCTCCCTTTTATTGCATGCAGAGAAATTGCACCAACATGTTTACCAGCGAGTTTTTGTCCGTTCGTGTATTAGTAAATATGATTCACAGTTGTGCCAGTAAGTAAGACTGAATGAAAATGTTGCTGAGCGGATATTGATTTGTTGGTGCCGGATGACCTTTACTCTGATCTATGTGTGAAATTTCTCATTGACATTATGTATGCATTCATTAGGCTTAGGTGATCATTCATATTAGATACTCGAAACAAAATTTTCCATTTTGGTGTTGTAGAAGAGATGGACTGGGTGGGATAAGAATGAAATGGTGAAGTTCAAGGAATTTCTATTTGCATTCGCTTGTTGGCGGGGAATCGGCGAAATTGAAGATGAGGGAAAGGGGGAACAGGAGGATTGAGTCAGTCCATGTTGCTGTCTCTACTTACGATGGCCTCGGTAGCCAAAGTTGCTCAGTAGCAGTGAAGTTCCAACAATAATATCCTACTCGCTTTTTCCAGTAATAGCTGAAGGTGATATAAAAATTTAGTTTAATTTCTAGACCTTGTAATGGCGATCGTTTCTAGTACAGAACTCAAATGCTATTCTAATAATACGAAGATCCTGCGGGTAGGCTCTTCATTGATTGAGCCTGCCGCAATTTGATAGAAAAAGAATTGATACATCACATCGAATTGATGAGACTCACACCCCACCCGCAGAGAAATTATCTCCAATGAAGATGCATTACCCTGCACTGAAATGCCCGTGAAGAAATGAACGGTGTTCAATTATAATTCAGTTATTTATATTCATCGGAAGATTCAGAAAAATCCGAACAAGGCATTGTTTATCTTATAATATTCTACAAACATGTGGATAAAACAAAAAGTGCCATTTCATAGAGGTAGACCATCATCACAATCACTTGATAGCAAGCCAAAATCTGCAAAAGATAAAAGATAGGACATAACAATAGATCTAATATTCTAGTTGAATTATCAATTAGTCGACAAAAATCCTAGAAATTTAAACAATCATTACATCATTTGTTTAAAGGATAGTAAAAATAGCAAGGCTTCATTTGACAGATAGCCAAGAAGAACAGTGCTGCTGCAAGGTGGAAACCCAGTGGTGAAAATATAAAAGGTAAGAACTAGAAAGGAAAACAAATAAGTTTATAACAGATGATGGCAGAAACCGCCATTTTAACAAATCTAAATTACCATCTAAACTACTACAAAAAACACTTACAATCAAAACAACGGCCACGGCCACAGCCACCGCAACCACACCGCGCATTTCATATTCTGTATTAAATATAAGCCATACCTTAACTCACCCATTTAAGCATCAAAACTGCTATTATATATAGCCTACTAATACGGGAACGGCATTGGAGAGATAAATGGTCTGACCAGCTGTCCTTAACCAACATATAATATGCAAACAACCCCAGAACCTGACCGATTCTTACTACACCATACTGTCATTACACCTCCGACAACAGAGGATAAACACACTTCACATAGAAACAAGTTAGAACTAGCACGTACAACGCCAGTGCCCCAATGGCAGTTGAAAACATTGTCCGACAGTAACACCTGCGGTACAGGAACTGCTGCCTAATAGCAGCAGATGCTAACACAGAAACTCCAAAAGCCCATTGACTGGCATCCATTACCCCCTAGTCTTAGCCCTCTTCATACCAAGGCTGTTGTGGAAGGGGGATACTGAACCAGACATTGGAGAACCTTCCTCACGAAGTGTACCGTTAAGCATTGCTAGCTCTCGCAGCTGTTGTTTCTTGTAAAAATCCTGGGATTCATCCTAAACAAAACGAGGGACCACGTTAGTAGACGTGCTAGCTACCAAGGAAGAAAGCAAAAGCATTTGCTGCAGCAACCATATAGTATTCATCTCAACTTGGTGATAAATAAAGTATCAAAACTTGATTTGATTTTTCAAAGATTTCATAAAATGGGCCTTCCAAATACCATTAACCCATTTTCGTGTGAATGGCTATGCGATGATATGAGAGGACAGAAAAGTTAAGTCAACAAAAGGAGAAATGGGAATAAGGTTGCTTACCACAGGCTTCAGCAAATCTTCAAGTATCTTACGTGCTTGCATTAGGCGAGCATCAACTATTTCAACTGGCAATTCTGCCTCAACCAATATATGGAGAGGTTCATTCAGATGTTCATACCCAGGTTTTCCTCTCTTCACTTCTTCCTTTAAATTAGAAACAACAGAAGAAAATAATAAGAGATAAGAGATTAACTTCCCAATTCACAAAAAAGTGTCGACATTTTTACATGCTTGAGGGAATATGCAAATTAATTTTCATTCAGTTTTCTTAAGAATTGAATTTGGCTAACTCATCCAAGTAACTGCAAGAAAGATTTTCAAAAAAGTAGAACAAATGCTGCTTAAAAGAACGATAAAATCAGAGACAGAAGCCAGAACAAGAGTTAAGTGACACTACATATTATTTTGAGATCTAGATTACAGTCAAATTCTTTATCAGACATGCTTCACTAGACTGGTCTACAATTAAAACAACCATCAAGTCATCTTTCAACCATCAGCACCAAGTAATAATTTCAGCTTGATCGGTAATATTGAAAATGTAATTTAGTAGCCCAACATGTTCTCATAGTATTCACATCTATTTTCTCCCTCCTTCAGTAATGGAGCATAAAAATTCCCTTCTGACCCAATCAAAGCCTAGAAACATGCAAATATGGACATTCAAAAAAGTAAAGAAAAAGAAAAGAAAATTTAATTATTACCCTTCCTGGATCCTTAATACTGCCACGCCCTCTTATCAGAACACGACATTCTGTACTTGCTTCCACTCGCTTAAGAGAGTTACCTCTAGGACCAAGGAGGCGCCCAACAAAGTTGAACTAAGACATTAAATTATAATGAGTTTTTACCAGATAAGAGAACCGTAAAATCACAAAAGAGTGAGAAGTTCATTCATACATTAGGATAATTATCAACTGGAATATCCACTCTGATTGTCCTCTTAACAATAAGACCAGATGAGCTAACTTGAGAGCTAATCCAGTTTTGTGTTGATGAGGGTTGCATTAAACCAGAAATCTGCAAATTTTCATCCAAAATTTTGTTAAAACCTACAGTAGCAGGTCCATTAACTGTACAGCATTGTATTGCATGCCTAAGAAAAAAAAATAGACTGATCCAACAGATGTCCTCCAGTGATCCTCATTGGCATTTTATGATAACATCTTGCATCCGCTAAAAACAAAATGAATGCAATAATAAAATATATGCATAAGCAGATAAGTGAACCTTCACAGATACAAAAGTGGAAGCCCAAAACATATCCATAGAAAAATGAAATTCAAGGACTCCAAATCTTAAGCCAGAAGGAATGTACAAAATGTCCTAAGAAATTGGCAACCGCCATAAACTAAACAGCCACTTTGATGGTCATTTGAGACAGCAGGTTAAGTAGCTCTGTAGAAAAGCATTTTAATGAAACCCCAAACTCTTTTAATGGCTTCATGAAAAAGCCTCAGCAGCCAATTGGAGAACAATAATTAATAACTGAAAGGTCAACACTGTACACAAAAATAACAGAAATCTTGTTATCTCTGGTCTCTCACTGTTATTATTTTAGTAGGATTCAATCCAAGCAACAAATAAGATTTTCATAATGGTGTCAGCTACAGGATGCACATTTTGGCTGACAATCAAAAGAGGCAGAGGTGATGGAGAACCCACTAACTAGAAGTGTCAGATTCTGGAACAGGTTGCTAAGCTAAAATCTATTTTCAGTACTGCTTCACGTTAGCCTCAGACTACCTGTCATGGCAAAAGCGGCAATTGAACTACAAGCACTCAAACAGAAGTTATGTTAGAATGTAATGTAAAATATTGTGTCAGCAATGCTTCTAAAAGACAGTAAAATTAGATGGAAAGATAGTTATGTTAATGGTTAATATCCGTACTTCTGATTGAAATCGTGATGCCAATCCATTCATATCAGCTCCTCCATTTGAAAATATTCCTCCAGAGGTGAGAGGGCTACCATGTTCAAGCCCACTTTGACCTAAAACTGACGCATTCCCCAACAGTGTGGTTACACGCATAATTTCTGCTCCAAAATGTCAATTTTCAAGAATAAGATGTACCAGTTAGCATTTGTTAACAAATTCGTTAGCAGTCACCACAAAACGGAGAGAGACAACACGGAATGTCAACTTAGTTAGTTAAAAATCAAAATTTTCCTCATAAAATAAATTTAACCTTCCATAGTCTACTCCAAGATGAAAGGAAAAAGGGTCGCATGGTCTATTTCATTACACACTAATATATGGACGCTACTATACACACAGACCCCAAAAAAAAAAAATCACAGTTTAGGATGATGTAAGTTAACTAAATCATTTGATAGAAACGCAAAAAGAAGAAAGCTAGAAAATCAATAGATGCTACGTATCCACTGGTATGACAACATGCGTACAAGTAATAAGATAAGTATCTCATCGCCAAAAGTTGGCTCCGACATTAAATGTTTTGAGTATGCAAGAGTCGAAGACCCGAGAGCTTCTTTCCTATGAGGTCCTATTCCTTTTGGCTAGAAATTTTCCATCTAGATGTGCCAGATTTAGACCTAGAGAAGTGGCAGTCCAAAAATATATAACTCAATGTGGCCAACCTTGGTCCAACTACTTGGTCAGTTGACAAAAGGTGAAAATAGTAACAGAAAAATATAAATGCAGTAGTTATTTCAAGTGATTTGTCTGATTTTGAATGTTACTATGTTTGCTAACTAAGAAAAAAATCTTGTCCATAATATCCACCATAATTTGAAGATTGCAACTAGATTTGATCTCTCCCTATCCCTTTTTATAACTAGCCTCCAACCTTTTTTTCAACTTCATATCAATCTCTTTTTCCTCCCACATCCAAGGCCCAAAAAGTTCTAGCCTTTCTGTCTCTCATCTTAGATCCAGGGATTTGAAAGGCTTTTCATCCACTGTCTTCCCTCTTAGTGTCAGCTTAATGCATACCACCCTCATCTTCTTCTGCTTTGGTCTGAGTAAGGCCCAAATTGTTTCCCAATTAGTAAGCAACTTTTACGAAGAAGTATAACTCACCATATGTTAAAAATAATACACAACAACATTTCAAGAATTTAGGAACACCAATAAGAATCTATTCATCTAGTCACCTCAAAAATAATGCGTACTACTAACCGCAATAAGCAACAAGGTTTTAGTAACACATCTATAGACCAAAAAAGGTTGGATGATTCATTTTCAGTTCCTTGAAGTTTGATTGTCAGGTATGTAAAAAAACATTCCTAGATGCAAAGACACAAAACTGTCATGCAAAAAATGAGTGAAAATGGCAAAAAAGAGAAGTTGAGGCAAACTAGATTGGTAAAGTAAATGCCACACAATCTCCATCAACTGCGATTTGGATGCACTACTCCATGCTTAATCATTTTCTAGCCAAAAGAAGCAGAACCATTAGAACTTCAGAAGTGGGAATATAAAAGGAAAAAAAATAAATTGGAACTCCAATAGATTTTCCTTGAAAAATCCACTATATTTATGGTTAATTTAAATCTAATTTTGGACAAATTATGGCGAATTCCTAGAGTATCCTCAGCCAACGTGCTTTGCTTATATAATTATTTGGTCAATGGCCGTTGTAAGGGAAAATAGAGTGCCCATGAGCGCAATGTAATTTACAAATTTGATTTGTATTGCAAGCATCTTATCATATTGTAGTTGTTGTCAAATGATACTAGTATCTATAAGATGAAGTTAGTTTTTCAGCAGATTAAGGTCACAGAATTTCACTGCTCTTTAATTTGATTGCACCTATTCAGTGTAGTTTATCAATAAAAGTAGCTTATGTTGAACCCTAAGCAATTTATGTACACGCCATGTTGGTACTCATCTATTTACCTTTTTCCTTCCATTTCTTGTTCTGGCAACCATTACTTTTTTAATGAAAATAAAAATGAATAATAGAGAAGTTTTGAAGCTGACCCTGGTTCAAAAGCCGATAAGCATTTGGCAGCACAGGCATAAATGGATTAAGTTTGTGACGCTCAGCTAACAACTCCGAGAGATACCTGCAAACAAGCAATAATAAAGCAAGTATAGTCAGTTACTGAAAGCAACCTCACAGACAAACAGCAGCATCCCGTGTTGAGATCACAGATAACTACTGATGTCAATGTAGTAAAAAGTTAGATCACTTCATTAAATTCCACCATGCAGCAAAATTTAACCATCGCAATAAGTCCGAATACAACTTGGAAGTTACGACACTACAGTAAGTTCTACATATAACATCATTCAAAACAAAATCAAAGTATCGATCGAAGTTTCATTTAACATAACAATATTTAGTTTAGATCACAATCAACAGCTCGAAAACTACTGAAACACAATGAAATCATCTATTTCTTTTCACTTGTTCTACGATATAGACTTACAGAAACAGCACAATCATTTGATATTAAAATTCATAAGAACTACCAAAGAATGATCAACTACGTATAAACAGAGTCCAAACAACAGAGCTAACAACAAGATACAATCTAAAAAGTGAAAAAAAAATCACCGAATCAATACTTTAACCAGCTACACATATAAAAAAGAAATCAAGATCTAGTCAAAATCAAATCCCAAACACATAAATAAAATCAAAATCGTAAGTAAGAGAAAGAATATACTGTTCTTGATCAAGGATAGCGGAGGTAGCGGAACGGAGAGGGGGCAGATGAGGAGAGTGAGGAGCTGAAGGCGAGGGCGAGTAGGACATGAACCTCCCTCCAACAGACGATGCCATGGTTGTTACGTTGTGTGCCTTAGCGTCGGTCACTGAATCAGATCCAAGTGTACAGCCGATGACAATGATGACGGTGGTGGTGTTTAAGAAGGTGAAGGCGGTGTTTGGTTTGTGTAACTGGTGGGATGATCCCGACCAGACACACTCTCCCTCTATCTATCAAAGCGCCGGTGCTTTTTGATTTTATAGCGGCTCTTTTGTTTACTTATTTATTTATTGGACAAGATTAATTAGGAATAAGGTTTGGTAAAGAAGTTTTATTTAAACAGTTACGTCGTTTGTTACAGCTACAATTACCAAATGGTTATTACAATAACTAATTTATTTATTTATTTTAAGATTTATCTGGTGCGAGCGAGTACATGTTACTCCGTTTAGCCCCTCCATCACGTACCGTCCAGCGGCAGTCCACTGCACCGGGCCTTCGCGTTGCTTATTCATATTCTTCGGGGTATCCGCGAAGATCAAAAAAATTGCAGAAATGGGAGAAAGTATACCCTTCAAGAACCTCCACAGCAGAGAATACACTGGTCACAAGAAAAAGGTTTTGGTTTAAGCTATTTGCCTTTATACTGTCTCTCAGTAAACTGTTTTTTATTGTCAGATTAAATTGTTCTCTTTCTTGTTTTGTTTGGGGTATTGTTGAAAGGTGCACTCGGTGGCTTGGAATTGTACGGGATTGAAGCTTGCGTCGGGTTCGGTGGATCAGACGGCTCGAGTTTGGCACATTGAGCCACACGGTCATGTAAAGTTTCTCTATTTTAGGCGTAAATGTGTTGTATATTTGTGTTTTGGTTCAATGAAAAAACAAAATAGGAGTGTCGGTATAATGATTCTGGTTTTAGGGAATATGTAAGAGCAATACTAGACAAGGGAGCTTCATTTAGAATGCGAAACAGATATGGGTCTCTGCCTTTTTTTTTTTTTTTTGAGGGAGTTATTATTGGATGCTAAACAGTTAATAATTGTAATTTTGAGGGTTCTTCTCATTTAAAAATGGTTGCTTTGGTGTGTTGATATTTTTATATCAAGTTTTGATAGGCAGAAGAGCAAGTTGAAGCTTCGTGGAATTTTCGGCTTTAGTTTAAATTGAAAGTGAACTACTCTATGTTCTTTAATTGGACATGTATGTAGTAATTTTGAATTTAGTTGTTCTATAAATGTTTGATACCTGGGGTTATAAGCATCATTTTCATAGTTATTAACCTTTTGGGTATGTTTGTGGCAGGGAAAGGCTAAAGATATAGAACTGAAGGGGCATGCAGACAGTGTAGATCAGCTATGTTGGGATCCCAAGCATGCTGATCTAATTGCCACAGCATCCGGTGACAAGACTGTACGTTTATGGGATGTTCGAAGTAAGTGAATATGATCCCCATTGACATCTTGAATTAGAAAAAATAAAAGGAGCATCAACACTGAAATTCAGACTGTATGTCTTGTTAGAGATTGAAGAAATTTTTATTATATCTTCATGTTGTTTGTGGGAAGTTTCAGTTGCCAGTGAATTAAGGAGAGCCTTCTATCATAAGAAGCTGAGCTCAGAATTGCATAGCTTTTGTCTGATGTTGGACTGATTACTGTTTGTAAATATTACCTATGAAAGTCAAATGATGATTCTTTTATGCGTAGAAAACTGGTTATGTTTTCTGATTTCCCATAAGGTGCCAGGCTAATTAATCAGAATGCAAGAATTCTGTGTGTTCCGTTCTCGTCATTGAAAAATATGTCTAATTATGTTTGCCTTATGCTGTGCAGGTGGAAAATGCTCGCAGCAGGCAGAACTTAGTGGTGAGAACATCAACATCACTTACAAACCTGATGGGACACATGTAGCTGTTGGCAATAGGGTATGTCCTACAGTCCTCTGTCTCTTGACAAAAGTTCCACATATTTGAGGTTGTCTTTCCCAAATGATCATTTCAAGCAATAGTTGTCATCAGATTCCATTTAATCATTTGGTTTTCTGTTGTTTTCCTATTGCAGGATGATGAACTAACAATATTGGATGTTCGAAAATTTAAGCCAATTCATAGACGCAAGTTTGGTTATGAGGTAATCTTGAGATCAGACCTGTACACTATTTTACTGCAATCTGTATCAAATTTTGTGGCTTTTGAGACTTCCTGCAAGGTTCGGGGAGTAAGCAAAGTCGAAGCACACCATGAAAACTCATGCTTTGACATTTGATTTTTTGCTAAGAAAAAAATAAAAAGAAAGCATTTGTAACCCTTATAAACCCACTTTACTTACTCCACTTGTGATGCCTTCAGCTCTTATTTATGTTGATGTTTGTCATTTGTCAATTTCTTCTTGATTGGTTCCTTTTTTTGTTCTTTTCCAGGTAAATGAGATTGCTTGGAACATGACCGGAGAAATGTTCTTTTTGACAACTGGAAATGGTGAGAAAAAATTTCTGGACTTGAAATTGCTTTCCATTAAACAATGGAAAATGCTTATTTATTACTTAAATTGACCATCGTAGTGCTTTCACTAGACTGTCGAATATATGTGTTGATTGTGTATTTTTTTCTCAGGTACTGTTGAAGTACTAGCATACCCTTCTCTTCGACCTCTTGACACTGTCATGGCTCATACAGCTGGTTGCTATTGCATCGCTGTTGATCCAGTGGGAAGGTGTGCTCAAAGCTGCTTCTGTATACTATACACAAGCCAATTATGAATCAACTTATTGAAAGTGCACCATGTAGTCCTAACAACTCCTGTGGCTAATTTTTTGTCTGGCAACAGATATTTTGCTGTTGGAAGTGCTGATTCATTAGTCAGCCTTTGGGATATCTCAGAGATGCTCTGTGTACGAACATTTACCAAACTTGAGTAAGTTTGACCCAGAGTTCCCCATTATATAATGCATTTGTGATGTTTGCAGTAATCACATTACCTGATAAATGGTGCTTGTTTATCTTATAAGCTGTTTAAAATCCTGCTAAATTGCATACTACCCACTAAATGTTTTTTCATATTTTCAGATGGCCTGTCAGGACAATAAGCTTCAATTATACAGGAGATTATATTGCTTCTGCCAGTGAAGACTTATTCATAGACATAGTATGTAATCTCAAACTTCATTATATTGGTTTTATTTTTGTAGGAAAATGTTTTTCCCTCGCGAGAGATGTAGAGTCCTTTGGTCTGGAGGAATACTGGTGGTCGCATCCACTTTCTGACCCAGACCTGTGAATGGTTATTTATGATTACTTTATCAAATGAAGTTCACCATCTCTTTCTTAAAACCAATTTTATTTGCTCAAGCAACATCTTTCTGTCGATTAATAGTAATGACACTACTGCTGTGTGAATTAGTCAAATGTACACACTGGTCGAACTGTGCATCAAATTCCATGTCGGGCTGCCATGAATAGTGTTGAATGGAATCCCAAACACAATTTGCTTGCGTATGCTGGGGATGACAAGAACAAATATCAGGCTGATGAAGGTAAATGCCGCAATGGATGATTGCAGTGCTTCATCAAGATTCCTTCAGCTCTACTTGTTCTTATTTGTTTCTCATTTCAGGTGTTTTCCGAATATTTGGCTTTGATAGTGCATGAAGTTAGAGAATGGAAGCAATGTCCAGGGCATAATATTTGGCCAAGTGGAAGAAAACGTCATTTGTTTTATGGGTTCTTTATTTTAAAATGTATACTATATAAATTTATGAGATTTGTGTTTGTAGATTGTTGATATAATGTTTGTTTTTATCCTCAAACTTTTAAATTATTCATTTAATTTTCTGCTATTCAATCATTTAAAACGACATTTAATCTTTTTCTGCTATTCAATTATATCGAATCTTTTTAAGATGCTTGTCATAGTCACTGTCTGCCTTTACTTTTAGCAACAACTTTTTAAGGGGAAAAGTTTGAGAGATTACTTTTTAAGTTGTGAAAAACAATTAAATAATAGAATTTCTAGCAGATGAACGGACTATATACAGCAAAAATCTGAGCACAAGAGGTGTTGCTTATTCATAAAAATGGTTGACATAACGGTCTACGGTTGTAGCAAATCTGTGAACGTGCCCCAATTTTCTCAAGTTCAGTGCTAAACCAATGTGGGAAGAATCCCAGCACAGATTGTGAATGAGATACAAAGATAAGAGCCTGCTTCATATTTAAGCAGATCTTCCCGGTCTTCTAAGCAAGGGGAAGTGCTTAAAAGCCATATTCTTTCTGGAAGTGCTTAAAAGACTTCAGCATCAGAATGCAGTCTGCAGACAATGATTTCAAAGAGTTTAGTGAAGATCGGACCAAGATGCTTCATCCCCTAAAGAGGTCAAAGAAGACAGACTCGGAGAAATTTGAGAAGTTCTGCAACCGGGTTCTGCTGTTACTTCTTTCGAGGGTGCATCCACCATCTGGAAACCATGATAAGAGCAGGCTTCTTGAAATCAAATTCGTAAAGGATGATATTACAATCTCTGCCAATTGCCGTTAATACTATCTTGAAGCACTCGAGTATAGTGTGAATATGCTAACTCTTGAATAATCCACAAAACATCTGATGAATGAGCATAGTCAACGCCATTTAGAATCAGCAGAGAATGAACTTGCTAGCAGGAAAGGCTAGACCAGTGAAACATAGAAGACAAATGGTGATCAAATTCTGAGAACACCAAGTAAGCGGCTTCCATTTGATCTCAACGCTTGAGCTTTTCAACCTCTTTCCACTCTGTGGCTCCTTCGAGAAATCAAAGCTAGCCCCTTTCATTCTCAATTCCTGAATGCATCTCGTAAGTGCTCTGTTATCATTCCTCTCTCTTTGCAATTGCCTCCACACTTTCCAGTACCTATAAAGCTTGACCTGAATCAAAACACAAACACAAGTGAAGTTGACAGTGATATAATTGAGGGTATCCACCATTTTTTACAAGTATGCTCATCTTTGGGACTAAGTGAAGATGTAAACAACATTGTTGTGAAAAAGCCATGAAAGACTAGAAAGAAGCAGCAGAGTTGGAAGATTTCTCTTCTGATTGAATCCATTCTCTATTCTTTCAGAGCAATCCTGCGACCAAAAAGGCCTTCTTCTCTCTGCCACGGTTTGAGAAGCAAGAGATGACCAGGACTTTGAGAAATCTCCATTAACGGGTGGTGCTGAATTGCCGTGATTGTGTTCAAACAACACAACACTTTCTGTTGGTGTTCTTCATCTATTGGGATTTCGACAACGTGGGCATCTTTCACTTCAGCCATAATTCAACAAAACAAACAAAAAAAAATGAATAAAAAACTAAAATTAAACAATGTATGCCCAAAAGAATTAAAATAGAGAGCTTCAGAGTTCAGAACATTTCAGATTGTTATAGCGCGTTGAATATTTTGGTTGCCGAAGATAGTGGAAGAGTCCAGTATTTAAATTGCCGTTAAACGCCCGAAGAGTCTCAACGGTTGCACCCTTTGCCAACGGTCAGATTTTCCGTTCATTTTACTTCGACCTGGGCCTGGGCTATGCTCTCTCAAATAGTTGACCCACCCAAAGCATAATGCAGATAGGCCGTACATTCTCCGGGAATTGACTGGTCTATCAGCTTGTACTGCATTACAACCTTTTAAGGATTTCATTCCCAACCATAACCAGCACCGTTGGGATCTATTTGGAACCAAAGCTCCAAGATGCTTAACCCGAGGTTCTATAGCGTTAGGTTCGAGAACTCGCGATTGAATTTTACCGGAATACTTCATAATGCCAATAATTAAATGGGCCACGATAGTCACGAGTATACAAGAATTAGTTAACAACTGCTTGTCACGTGGAACAAATAATCATTCATTATTTAGAATAATCACCCAAAAACTACATCAACCACTCATCATTTAAGATAACTGTTCATGAATTGCGATAACCACCCATATATTAGTATAACCACTTTTTAGTAGGTTAATCGTTGGCTTAAAGTCTATAAAATGAATGCAACTTTTTAGTAGGGTAATCGTTGGCTTAAAGTCTGTCAAACGAAGCATTCATTGCAAAATAAAGAATATTGACAAGTTGAGTAATCAAGCGTCTTTTTCTTTTTTTTTAGGCCGAATAACACTTTTTAACTTAAACATAAGAGAATTATCGTTAAATATTTTAATAACACTTTTTAATTTAAATCTTGTAAAATTATCGTTAGATATTCTGACATGTTTGATTTAGTTTTATTTTACAAGAGAAAATAAGTGAACATATAAATTAAGAAAAAAAAATATCGTAGATAAAAAATTAAGTATAAAAAGGTGAAATAATTTGTTGGCGGCTGATAATCAAAAAATCAGTAACAACAAGAATCAAATTATTCGTTTATCTACTTTTATTATATAGTTTAAAAATATTATTTACAAAATTCTAATTAAAAAAAATGATGACATATTTTATATTACCGGTAGGTAAATTTATGTTATAGGTTATATAGTTTGGATATTGTTAATTAAATAGATGTATTTTAAATTATAAAATTTAATAATAAATTTATAATAAATTATATATTTAAAAAGGGATAATATTTACTTAAAACTGTTACAAATGGAATCTTTACCTTAGAGTCGTTAACAACGGTTAATAATCGAAGATTGTTCTGAAAAATCAGCGGCCCAAGTTGCTGCTGGGATCTAAACGCTTTGCTTTTACTGGGTCAGCCTCCGTGGGCCCCAACCAGCGTGGGCCCGAGCCCTCTACTTGGAATTGATCCAACGGTCTCATATTACAATTGTTTGTAATCGTACACGTGTAGTGTAGGTGGTGACGTCAAGTCAAGAGGGAAAGGCCAAAAATCTATTGCCACCTTTCAATGGGCATATTGGTAGCCACGTATGACCACCAGAAACCGCACGGATGGGACGTATAATTACCTCCTGTGCCGGTTTCCAGTCAACTGCTGAGCCAGGATCAGCGCATTTCTTCCTTCAAAAATAAAATCATTTTTCTTGTCGAAAAAGAAGCACAATACGGCAGCCCTATAAATACTCTGCAGAAGGGAGTCTCTGTTTCAATTGTTAATTTTCTTTTATTTTCTATTGGATTTCACTTCAGTATGGTGACTGAATAGGAAGAGAGTTAATATGCATCTGTACAATGCGTGGTTGCCGCCTCCTGTGGCGGAGGAGACCAAAAAAGAGAAGGAATCGTTTGCTGCGGTGGTGAAGTCCGTTAAGGACTTGTACCGACCTGAAGATCCTGAATCTGTTTTCGCTACGCTCAAATGGATCTCTGTCATCGACTTGTGAGCTCACTTCTCTTAAATTTTGTTCGTATGATGCTGAATTATGCTGCATATCAATTAAGTTGCTGATTATTTCGCTTGTGAATTTCGAATTTCGGTTGGTTTTCTTCTTCGTCGAGTATTTACTTTAGTTGAATGAATTTGCAAGTGGTGGGGCCATCAACAGTTGAATAGATGTATTTTTAGTGCATAGCTTGTTGCCACCTGGCAGTGATAACGGGCCATTTTCATTCGCGATTTCATAGCTCATAAGCAACAAAACATAACAAATGCCATTTTCATTCGCAATTTCATAGACTGTATAATGACCGGTGTTACAAATTTTTAAATGCACTAAGTTTATCACTGTCTATGGCTATTCCGAATTTCAATGGAAAAAGAACTCCAATCTGAGCTTTAGTTGTAAAATCGTGGAAACATGCGTGTGTTAAAGTATCATCCATTTGAATTCTCCGTGGTTGGGATTTCTACCTTTGAACATCTCCTCCAGAGTCAGAGACACACAGCCAGACAGTTTTTTAGTAGTCCTTTTATATTAAAATTCAACATCATATGATTATTGTTTATGCACATTACTGCTATATATTTCTGAAAGTGTATAAACGTTACCTTTGCATTTGCTTCCTTTAACTCAAGTGGATGCATGTAGCATTATAGCTAATTAATGGTATGTTGGGACTGAGGTGCTGCAGTTCCACGGCCAGTGATCAAATATATAAGTGTCGGTGGCTGGTACACATTAGCTACCATGTAAAAATGGGTGTTTACCAAACAGTTCACCTGCTGTGCTTTAAAAGTTATGTTGAAGCACAACAGCACCAAACATCCCATAAATAGTATGTATGATTGCTTGTATGTATCTGTTTCTTGTTCGATGCATAGTTATGCTCGGTCCTTGTTTTTGGTGTCATTCATCTCATCACATATAGTTCTGACTAACTCATTGCTCTGCAGATTCATAAAGGCAAAAAGTGAGTTATCTTTGGAAGATGTGGGTGCACTTGTTGAAACAGGGGTAGAAATGTTCAACATATCACAAAATAAAATTTACGCACAGGTGCTACATCATAGGAGATAAATAAAATTTTCTTATATATTTGTTGTCATTCTTTCTTTTTCTAATTGTTTTTCTGTTATTGTGGATTAGGTTAGATGGGGAAATATCTTAGTCAAGTTGCTGAATAAGTATCGAAGAGAGTTGTCCTTAAAAGTTCAATGGCGGCCTTTGTATGATACTCTGATTCATACCCATTTCACAAGGTTAGTTTTTCTTGTGTGATTTTCAGATGTATTGGCTATGCTAATGTACACTTATTAAAGTACTGTATACCTGACATGTCATTAATGCTTCACTTTATACTGTGTTTTCCTCGATCTCTGGCATGCAAACATTTTTCCTTAGTTTTGAGGACTTTTGAAGCTCATGATGTTGGTTTATGTACATCTTACAGGAATACAGGTCCAGAGGGTTGGAGATTGAGACAACGACATTTTGAAACAGTTACTTCTCTTGTTAGATCCTGTCGGAGGTTCTTTCCACCAGGTTCTGCTTTTGAGATATGGTCCGAGTTTAGGTAAAGTTTCTATTAGTTCTTTTAGTTGGCCTTTTTGCTGTTATTATATAAGCATTTGATAGCACTGATTATGATCTACTAGAACTCGTGTCCTACAAGATTTATTAGTAGTCTGTCTGGAACTTCTATAATGTCATGCTGAACTTGAGTTAAAATTAAAGAAATTTTTTACTTTTCCATTTCAAATCCAAAGGAAAATGAAAAGGTTTCAGCCATTCATTTCAAACCTGATATTTAACGAACAATAACCTAGAAAATTACAGATATCTCAAATTTAGGTACACCTGAGAAGAAAGAAAGAAGGTTGATATGATTGTAGAGGCTTGGAATTCTTTAGCCTCTTTCCGAAATGCTGTATATTTTTCGGAGAAATGATGTGATAAAGACCACTGGATACCTTCTTTCAATTGAATTACTGGTCTGGTGATAGTAGTGAAATTCTGGAGTTTACCCTTTTCACTAAATGTTGTTATGCCAACATGCAGGTCTCTTTTGGAAAATCCATGGCATAATTCATCCTTTGAAGGATCTGGCTTTGTTAGATTGTTTCTTCCTACAAACTTCGACAACCAAGACTTCTTTTCAGAGTAAGGATCGAATAATATTTGGGTACTGTTATCAGTTATGGTTTTTCAGTTATCTGAGTGGAGCCTTTCCCGTTCTTGGTCTGGCAGGAATTGGATTAAAGAGTGTTTACACTTGTGGGACTCGGTTCCAATTTGCCAATTCTGGAACAGTCAATGGACAGCTGTTATAGCACGTGTAATAAAGAACTGCAACTTTATTGATTGGGAGTGTTTCATACCCATGCTTTTCTCGAGATACTTAAACATGTTTGAGGTAAGTTGTATGATATCTTAGATGGATTATTGTTACAACCATATAGTGAAGAAAATCTCACTGTATACTGATATGCCTTTTGTCTTATGCTTGATGTTTCCTAATATGGCCTGGGATCTTTTACCTTTCCATTCTTTTGGTTTTCTTTTCGGTCTTTCTAGGAGCTGATGGGTTTATCTTTTTGTTGCCTTTGAAATTTTCCGAGCTAACTTTTTGCTTTTATCTGGTTTGCAGGTTCCTGTGGCAAATGGAAGTGGATCATATCCTTTTCCTGTGGATGTTCCAAGAAATACAAGGTTCTTGTTCTCCAATAGAACAATCACTCCAGCAAAGGCTATAGCAAAATCGGCTGTAAGAGATAGACTATGGCCTGCATTTTCTCTTGCTTTTTGATAGAAATATAGATAGCTCCTAAAACTTAGGTGTGCTATATTTTATAATGGATATTGCAGGTGTATCTATTAAAACCTGGCAGTTTGGCATTGGAGCACTTCGAGAAATTGGTCAACCTCTTAGAACAGTTTGTTTCCTGCCATTTTAATGCTATGATATTGTTTTCAGATTGTAATAATTGTTTATAATTTCTAATTATATGTTTTTCCTGTACTTGTTACTGTAGATATTACCATCCTTCTAATGGTGGTCGCTGGACTTATTCACTGGAGAGGTTTTTGTTCTATTTGGTAATTACATTCCAGAAGCGCTTGCAGCTTGAGCAGCAGTAAGGCTTCGCCAATTTGATTATATACATGACTTGCATTGGTATAAGCAAATTATATGCTCATTCTATTCAAATTACTGCCATTACAGGAACACAGATAATAATAATGGACAGGCTAAACAATATCTAGGAAAATCAGAAAGGACATTTTTTGTCAATGTAGTGCTGAAGTTAATTGACCGTGGTCAATATAGCAAGAATGAACAGCTTTCCGAGACAGTTGCTGCTGCAACTTCTATTTTGTCTTACGTAGATCCCTCTTCGGTTCTTCCATTTCTAGCTTCTCGATTCCATATGGCCTTGGAGACAGTTAGTATTGTTGATTTTATTCTTTATATGCTACATTTATTGAATTATATCATTCATATTTGTTCTTTCCTTGCAAAAGATAACAATTTCATCTTAAAAGCTTGTCTGGTTAATAAGATGATTGGGAGTGTTCAGCTCTTTTAAGTTGGGATTCTTAGGTACATTAACTTCTCTTTTACCAACTTTTGTGTCTAGTCAGATGACTGCCACCCACCAGCTGAAAACTGCTGTGACATCAGTAGCATTTGCTGGGCGTTCGCTGTTCCTCACATCCCTATCAAGTTCTTCGGTAAAACCGGTTGATCTTGGTGGTGATGATGTTTTCATTGAACTTCTGATGATATCATTATCAAATGCATTAGCTGGTATAGATGCTAATGATCCCCCCAAAACCTTGGCAACCATGCAATTAATTGGTTCCATATTTTCCAATGTAAGCTCGAATTCCCAACATTCATAATAAATATGGTTGATGTGCCCATAATTAGTCAACCTTTTATCTATCCACTTTTGACTGCAGATAGCTACCCTGGATGACAATAGTGACGAGTTATCATTCATGCCTATGATCCACTTTTCTGAATGGCTGGATGAATTCTTATGTCGGTTATTTTCATTACTTCAGCATTTAGAACCCAGCAGTGTTCTGTAAGTGCTGTTTTTTGGCCCTTCTCATCTTTGCTAGTTAGGAGAGCTACATTTTCCATTTTCTTCCTTAAGATGATAGGTAACTGCTGCTGCAGGAATGAAGGCCTACATTCATCAGCCACATCAGGGACTTTTCTGGTTGAGGATGGCCCTTACTACTATTGCATGCTTGAAATTTTGCTTGGGAGACTTTCGAAATCATTGTATAATCAGGTGTTAATCGTAGGCATAACACTTGATTAAGACTTCAATTTTCCCTCCACGGGCAAATGTGTTATTAAACCTTTTTTCTCATATCATTAACAGGCTTTGAAGAAAATTTCCAAGTTTGTCAGAACAAACATTCTTCCTGGGGCAATTGCTGAGGTTGGACTACTTTGTTGTGCATGTATTCATTCAAGCCCGGAGGAGGCAGTTGTTCACCTTGTTGAACCAGTTTTGGTGTCTGCAATATCCTCTTTGAAAGGAACACCTACTACTGGATTTGGAGGAAGAGGAATCACTGATGCCTCAGTTTCAGCTAAGGTCATTTGACTGGTTTTTATTTTAGCATTTATTGCACCTTGCCTTTGTACTGGAAATTGATTGTTTCTTTTCCGCCCTTTCTCAGGCAAAACCTACACTTTCTCCTGCGCTTGAAACAGCAATTGATTATCAATTGAAAATATTGTCAGTTACAATCACATATGCAGGTCCTCCGCTTCTTCATTACAAGGATCTACTCAAAGAAGCTGTTGTTTCTGCTTTTGACTCCCCATCTTGGAAGGTCTTGTTTCTGATTTTGGTTGATCTATTCTCCCTGCAAATTGGCAACTCAGTTTACTGGCACGATATATGTTTAAATGGATGCATATTGTTGAATTGTTGAAACTTATTTCTAGTTTCATTATATATTTTATTTATTAATTTTTTTTAATCTTATGCAGGTTAATGTAGCTGGTGATCATCTTCTTCGATCTCTTCTTGGAAGCCTTATTCTTTATTATCCTATTGACCAGTACAAGTATGACCTTTACTTGGCATACTTAATTGTTGAATTTATTTCACTGTTTTCTTGTTGTGCAAATAAAAATGTACATTCTGGTTTCCTAGGTGCATTCTGCATCACCCTGCTGCCGCTGCATTAGAGGAATGGATCAGCCCAAAAGATGAGTCTAATAATGAATCATTACCAGGCCCCAAATGGCATGTTCCAAGTGATGATGAAGTTCATTTTGCAAATGAACTATTGAACCTCCATTTTCATTCAGCTTTAAATGATCTGTTGAGAATGTGTCAAACCAAATTGCATTGTGATCCAGGTATATGTGTCTTCTTTCTTCAGGCAATTTTTGAAAACCTGAAACAAATGGTTTTCTCAGTGTTTATTAGTTTCAAGAGCTTAGACTTTTATGCTGTTATAATGCCAGATACTCAAAAAATTTTCTTCTCAGAGCATTTATCTGCAGTGATACATACTTCTGTTTTATTTTTTTAGATCCCTACTTAAACTGTTGTTTGGCCATTTACGATCAACATCTTGATCTTTTTTATCTAACCATATAACTTGTGATGCAGGAAATGAAAAAGAGCACTTGAAAGTGACTCTTTTGCGTATAGAATCATCCTTGCAAGGCATTTTATCTTGCTTGCCTGATTTCAGGACCTCCTCTCAGAATGGCATGACCGAGGATCCTGGTTATACTTCCTTTTTAATAGCTGGATCGACTGGCTCAAGTGTTGGTGGCTCTGAATTGCGTGAAAAAGCTGCTGAGATTATACATGCAGCCTGCAAGTAATGTTTTGTTCTTATGGATGCTATTCTTTCCATTTTGTGGTAGTAGCTGAACATCTGTTATATTTGCAATGTGGGCAGATACTTATTAGAGGAAAAATCAGATGACAGCATCCTATTGATACTCATCATTCGCATTATGGATGCTTTAGGAAACTATGGTAATGGATGTTGTATCCGGATGAAATGAATTTTTTTTTTAATTATGAGCACTTTTAAGAAATTTAATTCTTTTAGTCCATATATGTATGTCCCAAAAATTAAATTCTTTATTTTTTTTCATCTTTGCAATGCAGGAAGTTTGGAATTTGACGAGTGGTCAAATCACAGGCAGGCTTGGAAGTTGGAATCTGCTGCCATTATAGAACCTGCCATAAATTTTATTGTGTCTTCTCATTCTAAAGGAAAGAGAAGGTAAAGCATCTTCTAATGAGATATCTCTTGATTATTACTTGAACCGCATCAACGAGTATCTAGTAAACTCAATCTGTCCTTTGGATTGCAGGCCTAGGTGGGCACTTATTGACAAGGCATACATGCACAATACATGGAGATCATCACAGTCATCCTATTATCTGTATCGTACAACTGGGGATTTCCCTCCACCAGACCATGTGATTCTGTTGATGGATAATCTTCTAAACCTCTCTTTGCATAGCTATGAAGCTGTTCGTGTGTGAGTTCCCTGATTATCTACAAGTGAGATATATGATTAAAACAATATATTTGTTGTCTAAATCGTTTGATTTCTTTTCATGAATAAGTAATTTACTGTCAAAGAGCAAATTTAGGTACACGGGAGGTGTAGACCTGAACCTCCTTAACTACCCAAAAGTTAAGGAACTCATCTTGAATTTAGTATTGTGATTCTATTGCTGTATGTTGGACAGAAGTATGTGGTCCACTTTCTTCTTTTAAAATTCATCAACAACGTGTTTTAGGACAATGTAGTCCAGCCTTTTGGCCTTATGAGACAAATACTTGTGTGTTGAAATCTTCAATTCCACACTTGATCTTGATCTATGGTAGCTATCATGTATTTTTCTTGGTGTTGGATCTTTGAACCATCTATGGCCATGGTGTAGGTTCCTTGACTATTGAACGTTCAGGATTCCTGACCATTTTTCCTTTTATCTTTGGGGGTGGAGTTAGGGATGTAACAGAGTATGATTTAGCATTTTGTTGTTTCTTCTACAGTAATGCACTGTTCCTCTTTCTTATGAAACCATATATTGATGCTATTGGTTCTTCTAATTAAATTGCTCTAGTTGCCACTTTAGTGTTTTATTTTATCTGATTTAGATTATCTATCTCCAAAATAAAGTACTTTACATTGTCTAATTTATGTATAAAATGTTGGTCTGGTTCCTAGACTTGCTGGAAAATCTCTTTTGAAGATGATCAAGAGATGGCCATCTTTGATTTCGAAGTGTGTGCTCTCCCTTACTGAGAATTTAAGGAATCCAAACTCACCGGAGTATGTGGTCCTAGGTTCTTGTGCAGTTCTTTCTACACAGACAGTTCTCAAGCATTTGACAACGGTGTGTTTTCGGCACACAAGAACTTTAAATGTATTTACATAATTTTTTTTTTGTGTTTTTCTGCTTAGATATATTTTTCTGTTCCAGGATCACGAGGCATTCTCATCACTTCTACTCGGGATTCTATTGAGGTATCCTTAATTTCAAGTATACAGCAGTATTTACAATAATGTGATTACTGTTTATTGCAGAAAATTATCATGCATGCTTGACCTTATATTTCTTCTTTTCTTCATGTAGCTCCCATCACGAAACACTGAAAGCTCAGAAAGCAATCAATGAGGTAATATCTCCCACTGTATGATCTAGAATCATTTATTGCAATTTCTTGTAATTGACTGTTGTCTGTTTGCTGCAGCTCTTTGTCAAATACAACATCCACTTTGCGGGAGTGTCTAGAACCATATTGAAGACAATGGGTAATCATAAAGATGGATCAGATTTCACAGATTTGATTTCTCAAATTGGTTCTTTGAGTTTTGATTCTACTCGCTTGCATTGGCGGTAATTATCTAGCTGTTTGGCATCTTGATATCAGCAGCAGACGCTGAACTTTTTTAATTTTCTCTCATCTATGGCTTTTAGTGTCTTTGTAAATTGATTAGTTGCCTATCCATCAACCACTTCAGAAATAATTCTGGGGTTACTGATGCTTCTTTCTGATGCAAAGTTGTAGACTAATAAGCTTGACAGCAACCTTATATATATATATATATTTTTTTTTTTTTTTTCTCTTAACAGAGACTCAACTTTTCCCCCGCCGTTTGTTTTTCATTTTTCATCAGGTATAATCTGATGGCTAATAGAGTTCTGCTCTTGTTAGCTATGGCATCCAGAAGTGATCCAAACTTCTCTTCAAATATCCTCAGTGAAACTGCTGGTTTGTGTTCTTGTTAGCTGTTACTTTAGTATGTTGTTCTTGTCTGTTAGTTAAAGCGACAGGTTTAGTCCTGCATCTAATTGATCTTTTGGTGCCATTTCAGGTCACTTCTTGAAGAATTTAAAAAGTCAACTTCCTCAAACTAGAATACTTGCAATCTCAGCTCTGAATACGCTATTGAAAGAATCACCTTACAAAATGGCACTGGAGGATCAATCATCAGTGTCTGGGAATTTACAAGGAAATACCAAATCGTCCCTGGAAGGAGCTTTGAGTGAAATTTTTCAGGAAGAGGGATTTTTTAATGAGACTCTCAATAGTCTTTCACATGTTCATATAATCACGGATACTGAGAGTTCAACTTCCAGAGGAAATCATGGAAATTCTTCCTTTCAGAGCCTAGCAGACAAATCAATTACCCGTTTTTATTTTGACTTTTCAGCTTCTTGGCCACGCACTCCCAGTTGGATCTCTTTATTAGGAAGTGATACGTTTTACTCAAACTTTGCAAGGATTTTCAAGCGGCTAGTACAAGAATGTGGCATGCCTGTTATACTGGCACTTAAAAGCACATTGGAGGAGTTTGCAAATGCAAAGGAGCGGGCCAAGCAATGTGTTGCTGCTGAAGCATTGGCTGGGGTGTTGCATTCTGATGTCGATGGCCTTCTAGGGGCATGGGACAGCTGGATGATGGTCCAGCTGCAGAGTATCATTCTTGCTCCATCAGTGGAATCAATACCTGAGTGGGCAGCTTGTATACGCTATGCTGTTACTGGAAAAGGGAAGTATGGAACAAGAGTTCCTCTTCTGAGGCAACAAATTTTGGATTGTTTGGCTACTCCTTTACCTCCAACTGTAACTACCACTGTGGTTGCAAAACGCTATGCTTTCCTTTCAGCTGCCCTCATAGAAATATCCCCACAAAAGATGCCAGTACCAGAAATACAGTTACATGGTAGACTTTTGGATGAGTTGCTGCAAAATATGTGCCATTCATCAGCCCAAGTAAGCTTGCCCCTTAACATAGACTTTTTATAGTTTTCTGAGTGTGTATGTGTGTTTGTTTGCCTCTTTACTTTTTTTCCTCTCAATCTTATAAGGGTGATGAAAATACATAGCTTGTGCTGGTGGTAAAGATGTTGAAAACAGAACATCCTAATTATGTTTACTCACCCTTGTTTTATCATGACCTTCTGAGATGATTTGCTTGTGTTTAATGCAAAGTCATTCTTGGACAGGTAAGAGAAGCTATGGGTGTTACCCTCTCTGTATTGTGCTCAACCATTCGGCTTCATTCAGTTTCTGCACATTCTCATTCACTTGAAGAGAAAAACAGTGATATTGATGATCATCTTAAAGAGGAAAGATGGGCTCGGTTTCTTACTGAAAGAGCATCTGAAGCAGTTGCAAATATTCAGATTAATAATCATTCTGACAATTCGGAGATGTCACCAGATAGTAGCACTCAAAATGGGAATTTGAATGGTGATTCACAAGATGATGTCAAATGGATGGAGACGGTACTGGTTTTTATAATTTTTTTCAATAAAATCTTCTGGTTTTATATCTTTGACTGATCAGTTTTATGTTCTTGATACTTCTAGTTATTTCATTTTATCATCTCAACTTTAAAGTCGGGAAGATCTTCATGTTTGCTGGATGTAATTGTGGGACTTCTCTATCCTGTAATATCCTTGCAGGTACACTAAGTACAAATTTGATTTTTGTTATTAAACTTAAATAGTGGGTCTAAGGTTTCATCTTGGCTTTAACATCCAGAAGTTTATTCTTTTGCTTTTGAATCCTTTAGTGTCAGTTTTTTCTTTGTGTTATTGATTAGGTTAGTTGGCTACAACATTAGAGTTTCGACTAGAATCTAATCATTACTCAACCACTTGAAGAAGAACATTACTAATGGTACTGGCTCATATTAATCATATGAATTTCAGAATTTGTTGAAAAACTGCGGACTCTTAACCATCCAGACTCCAAGTATTGAAAATTTCCTTTTTTAAAACGTGGGAGAAAGCACTATGTTGGGCGGGATCTTAGTACTTATGAGATGTATCGGGCCTGACTTTTAGTAAATTAATCACATTCAGCAGTTAACATACTGTTTTACTCTTTTTTTTTCCTTTAGGAATGTATCAGTTAATATTTACTTATGGTTCTGTATTTGTATGCATTGTGTATTTCAATTAGTTGGAGCAAATTGATGTACAAACTCTACTCACAGCATTTTCCCCACCTTATATCTCATCTTTGTACCTGAAAAAATGTTTTTCTTTCAAAGGAAACATCAAATAAAGATTTATCAACATTGGCCAAGGCAGCTTTTGAATTGCTAAAATGGAGGGTTTTATGGGAACCTCATCTTCAGAAAGCTGTTTCCATTATTCTGTCTTCCGCGAATGATTCTAACTGGAGAACAAGATCTGCTACTCTAACTTATCTGCGAACTTTTATGTATAGGTAAGGATCTTCTTTGGTGTGTTCTCCTATCCATAGCAATCCTTTTCCACTTTTTAATCCTTTTTTTTTTTCAATGTCAGTTGCTGCTTGTGATAACATTTCATGAGATATAACTTACCCAAAACAATTTTTCTTAGTTTCACTTTTTGAATGTTTGTAGTTATAAAACAATTGTATTTCATCAGATGACATTTGTAGAAAATAATCTGTTCCTTTGTTTCTCTATCTAATTTGCTTATGTTTCTTCTGTTTCCCTTCTATTTATTTATGTTTTTACTTTTACAGTACAGTCTTACTTTTCAAGACAAATTTTATGTGGTCAATGCCAGCATGTAGGTTGAGAATATTTGTAATAATGTGGATGCTAACATAGTTGTGTACAACAGGCACACTTTCGTTCTCTCTAACACGGAGAAACAAAATATCTGGAAAACTGTGGAGAAGCTCCTTACTGACAATCAAGTGGAGGCAAGTTCCATGCTGACTAATGGATACAACTATTCTTGCATTAGTTAAAGAGTGTGCATTAGAATATCTAATAACAATTATAAGCTTACTGACATAGATTCATGATGTAGACCATTGATTTTAAGTACAAAATGTGCAAAGCTTGAATGATATATATGGAAAATGTATTAATCTTCTGGGAGTAAATGATTTTTGTTTTCATGGACTAGAATCTGGCAATGGATGAGATTTTATTACTTTTTGTACTGAAATAGCTGCATCTTGCTCAGGTAAGGGAGCATGCTGCAGCAGTTCTAGCAGGCCTAATGAAGGGTGGTGATGAAGATTTAGCCAAGGACTTCCGTAATAGAGCTTACAAGGAGGCAAATGTCATTCAAATGAAGAATATGCACAGGTCATTCTTCGTTTTTTAGTTAAATATTCTATGTTTATTTACTTCTCAATTGAGAGGCCATTATTTTTATTTTTATGGATGCACAATTCCATGTTTTCTCTTGGTATTTCACATATCATCCTGGTTTATTACACTTGAATGCTCATTTGCTTGCCATTGACTGATAACTTTTTTTCTGTATGTATTTGTAACATATTTCTGCATTCTATACAGTTTTAATTTTTTTGGATTCTGGGCTTAGATTTCCTTTACAGATTCTTTGATTCAGATCTGAGATATGTTTTTTGTGAATGTAGGAATTTGTGTTCCAGCCAGTCAATAGCTTCTAGACATGGGGCTGTACTTGCTTTGGCTGCTTCTGTGTTATCAGTGCCATATGACATGCCCAGGTGTGCCTACCTTAAATATAAGAAAATTTTCACACGTGCGCGCACACACTGACTTTCTTGTTTACCTGTAATTTTTCAGCTTTTGATGAGATGCTAAAATCCATTTTGATTGTGAATTTTGCTCTGTGGTCTCCTAAGTGATAGTGGTTGATTGAAAAGATGATGAATATTTTGATTGCTGCAATTTGTCAAATGATATTGTTTCTTTTCATGTCTTTTCATACTTACTCATGATCTGCCCCTCTTTCAGTTGGTTACCCGAGCATGTTACGTTACTGGCTCGTTTTAGTGGGGAGCCATCACCTGTGAAATCCACGGTGACAAAAGCAGTTGCAGAATTCCGACGGACTCATGCTGATACTTGGAATCTTCAGAAAGATTCATTTACGGAAGAGCAACTTGAGGTAACTTCATAAAACAATCTCTTTTGTGCAGAGTGGTAGCTTTTAACTTTGGAGAATTCAATATGTAATTCTATTTTATATTCTCACTACTGTTTGCAGGTTTTGGCAGATACATCCTCGTCGGCATCTTATTTTGCTTGATTACATTACTTTTGATAGGGAAATGTCATAGAAACACAATAGCATTGAGATATTATGATTTTCATGATAAATTTTATCATAGTTTATAAGTGAGTTTTATTACATTAGGTCTTCGGTAATTGCTATAAGGTGTTTATTGTTGAATTCCTGTCTCCTTGCCTCCGTTTAAGTCTCTTTAAACTGTGGGAGTCATTAGACTATCAACTGGTAAATTCCACAGGACACAATCTGCATTGAATATGGCGGATCCATTCCTAATTACTTTTCCACCTTCAAACCCCTCTGTTGTCAACTTCTACTTTTTCATGCAACTGGCCTTGCTGCTCTCCTGCCGTGCATGTGCTTCCTGTACGCTACTCTGGCTCCATTGTGATGCAGCCCCCTCGTGGCCAAATGATGGTGAACGATACTGAAATCCTGTAACAGACGCTGGGAAAGCACTGCAAGTCCCTGGAAAATTTGCGGATATCACTCCTGTGGGGTCCCACCGCTTGTTTGAAGTTAGCATTTCAGGTTCTTGTATGGTCCTTGATAAATTTAGCGTGATCTCTTCAACAGTGTTATCTTTTTCTTCATTCTTAGGGGTGGCGTAAGTGGTTGTTGTGTTCAATGGTGCTGATTGCTGCAGTTGGTAATCTATGCGTTTCTTACTGAGGAGATGGAGCATTTCATCTTTAAAGCAGCCAAGGGCTTCTTCTGCAAGGTGAGCCACCTGAGGTGGGACCAGTTTGGTGGCAATTTCCGCCATAAGGTGGGAGAAGGGCTTGTGGGTGACCGGGTCAATGCCCATGCCCAAAAGCCTCTTACATTAGCTTGGTGTTCCGGTGATTCTTAACATCATTGCCAGTGCGGCCAGGTAACTGAGCTGCAATCAATGACCGGCTGCAATGCCCATTTCCTAATTAATCATCTAGATTTATCTGTTAATTTATGTGTCAGTTTAGATAACTTAATTTGGAGGAGGAAAATGCATATGTTATATACCGGCTGCCAACGATTGAGTGTGGCTTCATAATTGTTTGTTCTTCGGCATCGGTGAAATGACAGTGCAAAGATCAGGACGAAGGTACTTAGCCCAACGCAACACATAGCTCTTCCCACATTTCTGGAGAATCTAATAATGCATGGAAATGAAACCGAACCTCTAAGTAGAGTATTCCGAGTTTTGTGTTTGAAATTATTGTTATTTAGGCAGAAAAACACAAACCGGCAATCTTGGGGATGTTGGGTGACGAAGGATGGTAGCTTGTTGTCTTCTCCTGGTATCCACCGTCCTCTTTTCACATTGTCCTCCTCACAACATGGAATGCGTCCCATCTCTAATATTTCTTA
Source organism: Swietenia macrophylla (assembly GCA_032401905.1). Lineage (NCBI taxonomy): Eukaryota > Viridiplantae > Streptophyta > Magnoliopsida > Sapindales > Meliaceae > Swietenia > Swietenia macrophylla. The sequence goes on along the minus strand of CP135566.1, from coordinate 3,178,790 downwards.
ACACTTGTCCTTGAGAAAAGATAACGTCAAATAAAAATAGGTAGAAATACGTAAACTAAGAAGAGACTAAAAGGACAAGCGCTAGCTGCCTTCACTTGGAAGTGAAGGAAAGAAATGGTGAAACATGTTTTTGAAGTTCACTGAGAAAAGAATTGGGTGAGTGGTATATTCTTATATATGTATACGAGCGAAATGGAATGGTCGCATATTGCATGGGGGTTAAATGGCACCAAACGTGCATGATTTTATTATAAAATTCAACGCAATTGAGCGTGTGAGAGATGGGCTGGTAGCTCACTCGCAAGACGCCCGGTCAACCCTCTATTTTTCTCCGTGCGTCTCTTCCTTTGTTGACTGTCTTTTAAGGTTATGCAAATTTTGGGTAGCTTTCAGATCTGCTCTCACAAACCCATCTCAAAAGAGAATGTAATTCGTTCAAGTTATTACAACAGTTAAGGTAGGTAGTTGCACATGCGGGCCTTGGCACATTTCTTGCACGCAAAATCATGGCTTACTCTGCAATTTAACTGTTCCAGTACAAAACATGGCCGCGTGTGCGACACAAACACATAAAACTTGAGTTTGGTTCACTTCGAGGGAGCATCGATATAGCTTTTCATTTTAGGAACTCAAACTATCAGGTTCTGAGTCTAAGGTAAACGAGAGAGTTTCAAGCCAAGTTATTGAATTCAAGTCCTCTGGCAGGAGTGCATCCCAAGAAATACCAACATTTCTTCCCAAGAAAAATGCACGAAAGCTGTTGTTGGGTATGAGAGAGGAATGGAAACTAACGACACAAAATAATTGGTTTAGGTTTCATTCATAAATTTTTTGTATATTACAAGACCAATAAATATAGTTTTGCTTTTCCAAATCAATAGCAAACGTTTCTTCTATACATTTCCCGACCCATCCATCCTCCGAAAATCTTCAGCTGTGAATGGTAAATGTACATTTTACAAAAAAAAAAAACCCTCTACCGATCCGACCAACGCCATCATTGCCACAAGAAAAGCTTACAAAGCTTAAAACTCGAAGCTTAAGAATTTACTATCTGGAACTTGTGGCAAAGCACATATGTGCACGCATCTTGTGTTTTGCTTGAAATGAATTTGCAGTATACTCAACTATTAATAGGAGATTATAACATTAAGTAATTTACGGTGGTAACCCTAGCAACAGTCGAAACAAGTGACTTACAATGGTGACTCTGAGAACAACCGACACGGGTAACCGACAGGAGCCTCTAAAATTTGGCCTAAAATGAGGGCTCCTAAATCGAAGACCAATTGGGCAATACAATTTATTTATCAAGAATCTGCCTGGGACCTTAGTAATTTACAAATGAAACATTTTCAGTCCAGCCTGAGGAAATTTTTCACATACGAGTTGTCTAACACTATAGTCTACTGTTAATAACTGAGGATCCTGCAAATTCATAAGCAAAACACAAGATGCCTGCAGATTTCTTCACATATGTGCTTTGCCTCTCAACTAACTTAGCCAAATTTAGCACTTATAATCCCTTCAATTGATCCAATTAACCCGATTATGGTTACGAACAAGCAAACAATGCTGAATGTTCTAAGAACAATCCATTTTCTTGTCCATGCCTCTATTTTCTTCTGCACAAAGTACATCTCCACTGGAAAATATATAGCCAAAGGCCAAAAGTTCAAGGCTCCCAACACTCCCAGTACCTGGTTGAAGTAAGGGAATAGCATTGCGAGAGCAGTTGTGGATATCACATATGCAGTTCTAAAGCATAGCCTCAAAAGATTCATCCTCAAGGGGGGCAGCCATGGAAGCTTTATGGTGTAAAAATAATTCACAAATCCACTGCTCGGGAATTTCCTAGTAAACCATCTTTCAACGAATGCAAATACTGGCTGACTGAAAATCTGATAGATAACAAACATGCAAAGAAATATTACCAAGACTTTTATATAAGAAACTGGCATGATAGCATTCAAGTAGTTTGATACGAGGTGGTAGTATGACCTGGTATCCTCCCACCAAATGAAGAGCAATGCAAGCATTAGCAAAGTCAATTAGCCAGTAGGGCTCATAGAATCCGAATCCTGTCAAGAGATTTCCCGGTGTATCATTGCCAAAGGCTGCATATCCAAAGCATCCACAACCGAGGTAGAAGAAAGTTGTAAGAAAGACTGCAATCATTGATGCTTTCTTCATGGTTTTGTTTTCAGGTGGAGGTGACTTCAAAGTATCCTTCACTCGACAAATTTCTTGATTCACTTCAGGTTTTGATTCTAGTGATTTGTTGCTTCAAACATAATTTGTTTCTCTTGTGAAAGAATAATGGAAGCCATACCTGTATCTCTAGAACAATGAGGGAATATGGATAGGCAAAAGCAATGTCCCCAAGTGCTTGGAATGCTAACCACATCTTCTGAGCAATACTAGTGGTCGGGACTCCGGTAACACTCCCCATAATCCTCCCATTTTCTGCATTTACAAACACAGTCCTTTAAGGCAAAGCAACTAGCTCTCTTGCAAATAATTTAAACTTCTGCTTTCGTATTTCAGTTGGTTGCGAAATATTAAAATGACTGATAAAACAGGATCGACTTTTAAAGTTTTGATTGCTTTTCTTTCCATATATGGTCTTCTACAAATAAATTTAACTGGTCATATGGCTAATGTTTTTGAAAATAGAGTTGTCAGTATCAAAGAACAAGGGGAGCTAAAAGCTTACCAATCACTTTTGCAAAGCCAAGTCCAAGTCCGATGAAAGAGTAGGCAAACGACATGATTGCAGCCATGATTGAGAGCCATTCCATGTTATGAAAATCTGGTATCTGTGACATAACAATCTGAACAGCTCCAAAGAGGAGCATATACAAATTATCGCCATATGAACATGGAGCATCATGCCCTTCTCTGTGGTAACAGTTTGATTTTTGAATTGCTCTGTGTAATTCAATATTTAAACAAGAAAAACATAAAGACCTTTCTTGATTTCAATTAACTGGAAATGAACGAGGGACAGATAAAGTAGAAGTCTTGAACTTTCCATACACAAAATATAAATCATGACATTCGCAGAGGAAAGTACCTCATACTGGTGGAAGTAGTAATAACATAAGCAACAGCAGTCCCATAAAAGGACAGATTTTGAAGCAAACCACAAAACCATGTTTGAGTCCTACCTGAACTATCATTATATAACATTAGGATACATATAATCAAACCTATCAGCAAGAAAATTGTTCTGACTAAAAAAATTATAGAGATTTTGAAAGGAGAAAATGAAAGGGGCTGGTCTTCTACTTAACCAAGATTCACTCTAACAGCATCAATGTAAGAGCGGTTTCTTTTTCCATTCACGGTGTCAGGAGACCTATAACAGTCGGCAAGGAGGAAAGCAGAGACATAGGTGATGATGGCAAAACAAAGCATAGAAACTGGCCCTCCTATCCATCCAAGCTGTGCTGTACTCCATGCCAAAGATAAGACTCCAGAACCGATAACAGCAGTAATTATATGGGCGATGCAACTCCATACATTTCCTAATTGAGTTTCCCACAGGCAGTAAATTCAAGATTGGATCTCAAAAAAAAGAAAATGTTGTCTGTACATCAGTCCTGAAAGTTTGTTACCAGTTCTTAGCTGATGTCCGTCATCATCGCAAGAACCATGAGCTGGTTCAACAGAGTTTTCAACTGCCATATTTAGCAAGTAATTCACAGCAGGCAATAAGTTTGGTGAAAGTATGCAACCTGTATATACACCCAATAAAGAAGACCTAAGGCCAGCTATATCTAATACACCATGTCTGTACAGGTGCAGTTAAATAACAGTAAGCTTTGCCATAGCTACCAGAAGCTTACAAGTACCATTGTGCTCGGAAACAAAGCAAAAGACAAGAACATTAATATTTTTGTATGCCAACTCAACAACAATTGGCATTAGACATTGCAAACATGGTATACACTTACCAACTAGTATCCTGAAAGCAGATGAATTGTAAAATTAGGATATTCTTATCATGTTCATCAACTTAAGTAGTTGGTCAACAATATTAGGATATCTTAGAATGAATTATAGGGACTTTAAGGAAAAACATGGAAGGATCCTTCCATTAGCAACAAGACATGTACAGCACCCAGTATTGGACCATCTCAATAATTGAGCAATGACAGTCTTCATCTCAGCCAATGTCTTCTCTCTTTTTATCTTTCACCTTTCGTAAAAGCCAATTACCAAAAAATGGCTATTTTCTTTCCGTCAACAAGAAGTTGTGTCAATACAACTTTTAGTCCATTCCATGTTCCGTGACAAGCCCACTGACTAAGAAAGTTATCTTGGACTGATAACTTTGGTTGATGCTTTTATTGAAAAGTCCGCGGGACCTATCAACTCATCCAAAGATGAACAACATAAAGAAATGGGTAATGTTTACATTTTGTGCACAGCGTATGATATGGTGCCTTCACCACACAGTGGTGATTTTGATGCCTGACAACATTTTCCATCTTGATAGGATTCTTGCCTCAAATAACAAGGATTTCACAGAAAGAGAATAAATTGAAAATGTGGAGAAAATGAAGAAATAGTTTGAAAATCAATATAACCTATATTTACGTATCCAACTAAATTAAGCCTAACATCAATCTTAACTCATTAAATATGAAATTTACTGTCACTTAATACTTTGAAAGATGAGGCTTAATTGTGTTTAGAACTTAAAATTTTACTTATCAGTAATATTCCCTTAGTCATACTCAGATTCCCTATGTGTTTCTGATAAATATGTCACAAATCATGGTGGCATCTTGCCCCGGGTCCCTGGCTGGAAGCATACTACACTTTGAACTTTCCGGTGGGTGTCTGGTGGCTCAAAGTAATTACGTGGGCCTAATAATTGACATTTTAAGGTTTGTAGTTCACGCAAGCAAACAAGAAGTAGCAACTGAATCCCCAAAGGAAATGTAGCAATCTTCCGAGCAAACCAAAAGCATAGCAGAAGAATCTTTGTTTCTGCTAAATCAACTAGAATTGCTTGCAAAATTACAATGACGTCTCTATCTCTCTTCATCCCACAAATTGCACAATCGGTGAGTGTTATCCTTTGCCTTTCTCTTAAAATGCCCGCAGATGGGCATTTGTCATTAGTGGCTTCACCTTTTGACCAAGAAGAACCAAGAAAAATGGCTTACATCGTATATGTATCCCATAAAATGCCAATAATCTTATCCAAAGAGGTGGTCTAAGAGCCATTAAAAGAAACCAATTGAGAGATTGAAAACAGCACAACAATTTCAAGAAAACAACTTCACACGCATTTGCAGTAACACAGAAATAAACCCAGATCTCCCAGAAGAGAAAGAAGAAAGAAATAAGGAGAAACAATATAGTACAATTGAAAATATGTAATGATTCACTAAAAAGAAGAGAATAAATGAAGGTAGAAGTGGATTAAAGATTCATACCTTATGCTTTTAGCAGTTGTAATGGTGTAAGCAATTCCAGCACCGTAAAAACTTTCATGAGCAAATATTCCACAGACCTGTTGGCTCCTCTCTCCTGTAATATGTACCCATTATGTCAAATATTGTCAAAGATTCGAAGTATTAGTAAAAGTACCAATAATGTCACATATTTTGGCTGCATTACGAGATTGGAATCTTGCGCCATGGGCACAGCATCCGAATGTTGATTCTTCTACTCACATGATTGAGATTGAAATGCCATGCATTCATTGCATACTAATATTTTTTTAGGAAAACTTGTTGCTTGATTCTTCTGTTACATGAGAAATTGGGACGATTGAGATTGAGAGGAAATGCATTTTTGTCATATCTATTCAAAAATAAATAAATAAGAATAAAAAATCAACTTTCATTGCTTGATTGTTGCTTGTTGGACCCACCTTTTGGAATTGAAGTAAACTGCAAGTTATAATATTAATGTAAAGTCTACATAGAGACTGATTGAGAGATATGCGAGCTGAGCTAAGAACAGACGAAGGAGAAGAAGAAGAAGAAGTTCTCACCTAAATACAATCTCACAGCTTGCATAAAGGACCTGATTCTAGTGGGGCCGAATTCCGGATGAGGAAATCTGTAGCAATCACAGACAAGGAAAGAAGAAACAATGGTGACAGCAGCAAAGGCTATCATACATAATGGACCTGCAATCCAGCCTAGCTGAGCTGTGCTCCATGCCAGAGATAAAACTCCTGCTCCTATCACTCCTGTTATAATATGAGCTAGTGCTGTCCATAGGGTCCCTTCAACAATTTAATTTAGTATGAATTATCTCGACTGGTAAAAGATGGAATTATGAATTATGAAATTTGGTTAAAGAAAAAAAGAAACTGATGCAGCCCATATCTTGATAAGGCACTAAACACTGGTTTTTTTTTCTTCTTTTTTAATAGATATCCAACAATAAAGATGTCTCCTTTGAGAAAAGAAGTGATTGTCAGATGATACGATCAAAACAACAAGAATACGAGCGCTGCAAAAAGTTCTCACCTACATTTGGATCCTAGAATCAAGTTCTTCTGTAAGTTTTACACAAGTACAATATCCTGTCATGAGCTTAAACTCTTTGTCTTCTATTTAGAATATAAAAAGGAAGATGATGAGCAGAAAGCTCTTGCTATTTTAAGCTGAAAATTCGATGAAAGTCTAATATAATAGCAAGAGTTAAGAAAAGACAATTACCAGTTCTTTCAAAAGTCTCTTCTGATGCATCAGATGATGAAAAGCCTGTAAGAAATGGCGATTGTTGCTCTTCTCCTACACTGCCCATGTCTCTCCTTTCCAAGAAGTCTCAAGTGAAGGAAACCAAGATCTAGCTGAAGGTGTTTATAGTCTGTTCAAAACATCAAAGGCCCAGCAGCTGAACAATTTTTCCTTTTTGCTTTCATGGATTCTGTATATAAAGTCTTTCATCTCAGTTCATTGAAATTTTACCAAAACTAGAAGTCGTACTTTTCTTTTCAATTTTTTTCATGCAAGTCTGATGCAGACTTTGAAGTTTAGGTGAAGAAGAACCAAATATTGTTTATTATCTCGTGGTTTTTGTAGGCTGTATTTTAAATTCTCCACTTCATCAAATGGGAGAATGCCATGGATTTCTGTTGCTTGAAGCAACTATCATCCACAATTTTCTTCCAAGTCACTGTCAATACTGACTCTAGTATTGTCGCGTTGTATGTAGTTAGCTGATTTTGAAGAAGCTATGGAATCAAAGGGTATCGGAATATATATTACAAATAGAAAACCCAGAAAAAAATCTCCAACATAGAAGCCTATTTCAACTTCTTCCTCGGGAACAAATCTGAATTGCAGAAAGAGAACCATAGCAGGCAGCTGTTTGTATTGGTAGCTGAGTAGTTTAATCAATCATTTTGCTCTCATTCCAAAATATATTACTCTCCATTATTAATGAAGCTGTCCCCACATAAAATTTTACAATAATATTGTTTTAGAATATAAAAATTCGTACCCCATTTCCTGACTCATCGACCGCGATTCATGCTCTTTGTCGCACTAAGACAACCTCTTACACAGAATTCAAATTATCGTAGCTTCTTAGTGCAAGCAAGCCATTTGGGGCACAGTAATTGGGGATTGTCTGATACTCATTTACAAGCATAATTAGATAACCAAATTAGGAAATGGAGATTTTAACACACGAGTTTTATTTTACTTGCACTGCTGGCATTTTTATGGGAGTCAGAATATAGGATGATCTTCCAGATTAGATGACCGTCGAAAGTAACATGAAATAGTAATAAAGTGGAAGGAAGGAAGGAAGGAAGGAATGGAAATCTATTTCAAAGAATTGAAGAAAGAGTTAAAATGCAAAGAGAAATGAATTGTTGTTCCCCATAATATACACAATTTCTTGCTCACCATAAGTTCAAGCAGGTATTCAGAGATAAAAACGCACAAAAATAGCAAGAGGCCTGCTCAACTATTAGCTGAGACAGATGCCAGGATAGGAAGATGGAACGTTTAAAACTCAATATATATATATATATATATGTCTATGTATATGTATACACCAGCATTAGGAACCGTAGCCTTAGGAAATCCACCTCGTGAGCCGGTTGATTCATTGACTATGCTTTTAGTTGCTTGTCATCTACAAAATCACGATTCAACTGTGATATGGTCAGTTTAAACGGGTTCATACAATGATAGTGATTCAATTCAAACAAACATGGAGAAATTGCAAGCACGTAACCGTGCACATAGAAACTTGCAGCAACGATCAGATAGCAAAGAATGAGCAGCAGTCCGTTAAAGTAATTACAAGTTTCCTCCTGCAAACATAACAGTGATCATAAGAAGAAATTAATGAAACCACTTACACACACATCAATAAGTAGGATAGTATTATAATGAGCAATCTTTGGTAGTTAGTAGAAATGGCAAAATGGTCAGGCCAAACCCAATCTTTCAACTATCCCATTCGATTCAAATTTGCGAATTTATTTTTTCTTTAAGTTATTTTAAAAATTTTTTTTAAAAAAAATTGGTCAACCCAACCAGTGAACTTACATGAGTAACCAGGACTGAAGCCTTTGACACCCTTAATTGGTAATCTGATCTTTTTTTTTTTTGGTCCAAGCTTCAGTTAACGAGCCACCCCTAACTAGTAATCTGCCATTTTTCTTGTCCAAGCTTCAATATTCATCTGCTTAAAGTACATCTCCGCCGGGAAATATATCGTTAATGGCCAAAAAATCACGGCCCCTACCGTTCCTATAGCCTGCATGAAGTAAGGTAAGATCATTGCAATCGTTGTTGCTGACACACCAAAAATAGATCGGAAACAGAGTCTCAGAAGATAGAGTCTAAAAGTCGGCATTGGAGGAAGTTTCAAGGTGAATTCACTATTTAAGAATCCACCACCTGGAAACTCTTGGCAGAGCTACTTTTCAACATTTGGGTATACTGGCCGACTGTAAACCTGCGAACAAAAAGACACCAGAAAGAAAGTTAACAGAAACCTGATTTCTCCTAGCACCATAATAATATGATCTGCAGAAGTAGAACACTTCCATTACAATTTATATTTCTAGTAGTACATGTTATCCTCCAACTAAATAAAACACGATGCAAGCATTAGCAAAGTCAATGAGCCAGTATGGCTCGTAGAATCCGAATCCTGTTAGAAGATTCCCTGGTGTGTTGTCCCTAGAAGCTCAGCCGGTTCTGAGTGCAAGAATGGTCTCCAATAATCTTCTGCAGAAGCAAATACCATGTTGTCCTTCAAGCAATTCTGGGATTGTTCAGATTAGAAGCTTTTTTAGACAACCTTATAGGTGAAAGTGAAGTTAGAAATAATATCTAAAGTGCTAGTTATGGGAAGTTTTTAGAGTATTTGTTGCTTATGGTAGGAGCAGCATGCAGCAGGTACTACAGAAAGCTGGGTCCAACATTTATGGTATCACTTCTTACTGTTACTCGTGGGTTATAACATGGAAGACGGACCCAGAAGCTCCAAACCATTCCATACATTTGTTGCATATTCTCTGCCTGAAACTTTCGCCATGCCCCTCTGCAACGTACTGGGAGTTTTGCAATTAAACAGTAACCGATAGAAAATATTCTTAAATATTTCCATGGCGTCACGAAATAATCAACTTTTTTAATGATTAATTATTTACGACCATAAGATTATGTTGTCTATTAACTGTGTGCACAACTTGAATGTGACCTCAATGGCTTCGGTTTCAATTGCTCCAACCCTCCACTCCAAGCTTGTGGGAAACCTTTTCAGAAATCCTTCAGGTTTTTATTTACCCTCTTTTCCCCATTTTCATAGAAAACTGCTTACAGAAATGACAATAGACATTGATGCAACAAATTGGCTGATATTATACAGCAATTTAATACAAATTTCATCCTGATTTAAGCATATTCATTGATCTTGTTTACACTTATCCTTAATACAGCAAGATCAACTGAAGGAATTATAGGTGCCCAATTTGGCTAAGTTAGTTAGGAATTAAAACACATTTGTTAAGAAATCTGCACGCGTCTTGTGTTTTGTTTGAATTGAATTTGCAGTATACTCGAGTATTAATAGGAGATTATAGTATTGGGTAATTTATATGTGAAGCACTGAAAGGTCCTCTCAATGCTCTAACCCCTATACAGGATATGGACCGAACTGTCTCCCAATGTTCTGAACCCAGCTCACATACTAATTTAATGGAAGAGCAACCCAACCCTTAGAACATACTACAGCCCCAGGTGGTGAAGAGCAGACATCAAAGTGCCAAACGTTCCCGTTGATGTGAGCTCTTGGGAGGGTAAACCTATTATCCCTAGAGTAACTTTTGTCCTTTGAACAAAGGCCCTTTCACTCGGCACCATCAGATCCTAAGGCCGACTGTTGTCACCACATGCCGGGGCGCCACTGCGCTCAAGGGCCAATCTCCGTCTGGTCCGAAGAAACCTTTGCATGCCTCTGTTACCGGAAATGTTTCATATATAAATCACCTAATACTATAATCCCCTATTAAGAGTCAAGTGTACTGTAAATTCAATTCAAGCAAAACTCATGATGCGTGCAGATTTCTTCACATATGTGCTTTAATTCTTAACTAACTTAGCCAAATTTGGCCCTTATAATCCCTTCAATTGATCCGATTAGCCCAATAATGGTTACGAACAAGCAAATAATGCTGAATGTTCTAAGAACAATCCATTTTCTTGTCCATGCCCCAACTTTCTTCTGCACAAAGTACATCTCCACGGGAAAATGTATAGCCAAGGGCCAAAAGTTCAAAGCCCCCAACACTCCCAGTACCTGGTTGAAGTAAGGGAATACCATTGCAATAGCAGTTGTGGATATCACATATGCAGTTCTAAAGCATAGCCTCAAAAGATTCATTCTCAAGGGTGGCAGAAATGGAAGCTTGACGGTGTAGAAGTAATTCACAAATCCGCTACTCGGGAATTTCCCAGTAAACCATCTTTCAGCAAGTGCAAATACTGGCTGACTGTAAATCTGATAGATAAAAAAAAAACATGGAAAGAAATATTAACGATTCATGTGTACAAGAAACTGACATCGTAGCATAGGAGTAGTTTGACACGAGGTGGTAGTATAACCTGATATCCTCCCACCAAATGAAGAACAATGCAAGCATTAGCAAAGTCAATTAGCCAGTAGGGCTCATAGAATCCGAATCCTGTCAAGAGATTTCCAGGTGTATCGTTGCCGAAGGCTGCATATCCAAAGCATCCAACACCGAGGTAGAAGAAAGTTGTAAAAAAGACTGCAATCATTGATGCTTTCTTCATGGTTTTGTTTTCAGGTGGAGGTGACTTCAAAGTATCCTTCACTCAACAAATTTCTTGATTCACATCAAGTGATTGGAATATTTAATGTTTCAAACGTAGGTTGTTTCACTTGGGAAAGAATAATAGAAGCCATACCTGTATCTCTAGAAGAATGAAGGAGTATGGATAGGCAAAAGCAATGTCCCCAAGTGCTTGGAATGCTAACCATAACTTCTGAGCAATACTAGTGGTCGGGACTCCGGTAACAGTCCCCCTGATCCTCCCGTTTTCTGCATATACAAATATAATTATTTAAGGCAAAGCAACTAGCTCGCTTGCAAATAATTTAAACGTCTGTTTTCTTACTTCAGCTGTTTGCTAAATATTAAAATGGCTGATAAATCAGGATCGACATTTAAAGTTTTGATTGCTTTTCTTACCATATATGGTCTTCTGCAAATAAATAGGTGGTCATACGGATAATGTTTTTCAAAGTAGAGGTGTCAACATCAAAAAGCAAGAAGAACTCAAAGCTTACGAATCACTTTTGCAAAGCCAAGTCCAAATCCGGTGAAAGAGTAGCAAAAGGACATGATTGCAGAAATGACTGAGAGCCATTCCATGCTGTGAAAATCTGGTATCTGTGACATAACAATCTGAACAGCTCCAAAGAGCAGCATATACAAATTATCCCCATATGCACATGGAGCATCATGCCCTTCTCGGTGGTAACAGTTTGATTTTTGAATTGCTCTGTGTGATTCAGCATAAGAGAGGAAAAAAAATGAGGACCTTTCTTGATTTTAATCAACTGGAAATGAACAAGGAACAAAGATATAGGAAAAGTCTTGAATTTTCCATACACAAAAATATAATTATACTCTTTCATGGAATAAAATAAAGACTTAAAGCATGACATTCGCAGAGGAAAGTACCTCATACTGGTGGAAGTAGTAATAACATAAGCAACACCAATCCCATAAAAGTACAGATTTTGAAGCAAACCACAAAACCATGTTTGTGTTTTACCTGAACTATCATTATATATCATTAGGATACATATAATCAAACCTATCAGCAAGAAAATTATTCTGACTAAAAGATTTTAGAGATTTTGAAAGGAGAAAATGAAAGGGCCGGGTCTTCTACTTAACCAAGATTCACTCTAACAGCATCAATGTAAGAGCGGTTTCTTTTTCCATTCACGGAGTCAGGAGACCTATAACAATCGGCAAGGAGGAAAGCAGAGACATAGGTAACGATAGCAAAACAAAGCATGGAAACTGGCCCTCCTATCCATCCAAGCTGTGCTGTACTCCATGCCAAAGATAAGACTCCAGAGCCGATAACAGCAGTAATTATATAGGCGATGCAACTCCTTAAGGTTCCTGATTGAGTTGCCAACAGGCAGTAAATTCAAGATTGGATCGCAAGAAAAAAATAATAAAAAAAATGTTGTCTGTACATCAGTCCTGGAAGTTTGTTACCAGTTCTTAGCTGATGTCCATCATCATCGCAAGAACCATGAGCTGGTTCAACCGAGTTCTCAACTGCCATGTTTAGCAAGTAATTCACGGCAGGCAATGAAGTTTGGTGTAAGCATACCTTGCAAACTTTCTTTAGCAAATATTCCACGCACTTGTTGACTCTTCTCTCCTTTAATAGATACCTGCAATCTCGTATAGCGTGAAAGTTTCAAAGTAATAGTCAAGTACAATTAATGTCACATATTTTGGCTGAATTATGAGATTTGAATCTTGACCAATGGGCAAATGTTGACTCTTCTACTCATATGATTGAGATTGAAAGCCTTCATTTCATACTTTTTTGTGTGTGTGTGTGTGTGTGTGTGTGTTTTAAATGTTTGATTTTTTCGTCTACATGACATCGCATGGAAATGGGCATGATTGAGTTGAGATGTGATACATTTTTGTCACATCTATTCAACTTTCATTGCTTGGTTGTTGCTTATTGGACCCACGTTGTGGAATTGATGTGAACTGTTAACTATAATATTAATGTAAAGTCTGCACAAAGATTAACTGAGAGATGTGCGAGCTGAGCTAAGAGCAGAAGAAGAAGAAGAAGAAGAAGTTCTCACCTTAATACAGTCTCCCAGCTTGCAACCAACATTCACAATTTCCTTTTTAAGTCACTGTCAATATCGAACTCCAGTGTTAGTGTTATCTGCAGTTAGCTGATTCTCAAGAAGCTATGGAATGAAAGGCCATAAGAATATGTATTACAGAACAGAAAACCCAGAATAAATTACCAACATAGAAGTCTATTTTACCAATATTACCTTAGTTTTTGAACTTTTTGCTTGGAAACCAATCTGAATTTCGGAGAGAGATCCATAACAGGCTGCTATTTGTATTGGTAGCTGACTAGCTTTTATTTTTTATCCTCTCGCTCTCATTCTAAAATATATTACAACCCATTATTAATGAAGCTGCCCCACGCAACATTTTATAATAACATTGTTTTAAAATACAAAGACCACGATTAACGGTCTTTGTCGAGCAGGAACGAGCCACTTGCCCAGAGTCCAGCGAAGGAATCTAACAGTTCTATTTACCCATATGCATAATTATTGTAGCTTTCCAGTACAAACTAGATTTTCCTTTTCCATTTTTATCCTCCTCAATCTTGAATTAACAAGCACCTTACCCTTTTTCACAAGCTTTAAGGAAGAGCAACCAAGTCATTTGGGGCACAGTAACGGAGCATTCTAAACCCGCGATGAAAATGACTACAATTTTCATAGAGGATTTTGAAAAGATTGTCTGGTAGTCATTCACAAGCATATTCACATAAACCAAATTTGGAAATGCCGAGTTAAACACACGAATTTTACTGTACTTGCACTGCTGGTATTTTATGAAAGAATGTAGGAAGATCTTCCAGATTAGACAGCCATTAGAAGTATCATGAAATAATAATAAAGTGGAAGGAAGGAAGGAATGGAAATCTATTCCAAAGAATTGAAGAAAGAGTTACAATGCCAAGAGAAATGAATTGTTTTTCCCTATAATATACACAATTTCTTGCTCACCATAAGCGCAAAAGCAGGTATTCAAAAATAAAACGCACAAAAACAGCAAGAGACCTGCACAAATATTAGCTAAGCTAGAAGCCAGGATATGAAGATGGAACGTTTGAAAAGTCCATATATTTATATGTACACACAGACTGGCAAGATGAACCATAGCTTCAGGAAATCCATCTCGTCTGCCAATTGCTTCATTAACTATGTTTTTAATGATTATCATCTGCAAAATCACAATTCATTTGAGATATGGTCAATTTTAACGTGATGAGCTTGTGTTCATATAACGATGGTGATTCAATTCAATCACAAGGAGAAATTGCAAGCATGTAAATGCAACCTGAAGGAGGATCTTCATGCACATAGAAACTTGCAGCAACAATCAGATAGCAAAGAATGAGCATCAGCCCCTTGAAGTAATTTGAAGTTCCCTCCTGCAAACATAACAGCAATCGTAAGAAGAAATTAATGAAACCAATTACACACACACACACACACACACATCAATAACTAGTCGGATCCTATAATGAGCAGTCACTGCTAGTCCGCAATCTTTTTATATTGGTTATAACCATACCTTTATTACCAGACATAGAAATATGCAAAGTACAAACCTGCAGGAAGAAGGCCACCACTATAACAGTAATGAAAAGAGTTGCAGTCTCAAAAAGTTGAAAGTTTAAGTCCATAGGTTGACCCATTATCCACCCAATAACGACACAAAATGGAATCTGTGGTAATGACAATAACAATGAATTATTAGCATACTAATCCAAAAGAGCAAAATGATAAAATGCAAGCGACGATGACCAGCACAAACATCCATTACAGAAACAAAAAGCATTTCATCAATACACGAGCCATCAATGATTAAATGATAAAAGAAAGAGGAAAAAACTTGTATTGATGCCATAATGATACACTGTCATAAAAGATGAACGCAAGAGCAGTCAGTACAAAAGGACTCATGAAAGTATGGACCATCATGTTCTTTGCTTTATCATTTGTGAAGTCTGACAATTTGTTAATGAAATAACTTCCTTTCTACCTTTTGTTCACATAAATCATTTTCTGTTGCACTTTCTGAATCACAAAACCATTGGTTGATAATCAAATGAGAACAAGAATCTCATAGGGGCATATCAGAATTTTGTGCAAAGAACACCTATTTGCAATGAAGGCGAAAACAAAGTGTAACGAATTTTAACTCCCAGACTTATTGGTAATTCTATCAGAAGAAAGGGGATTGTAGAAAAGAAGAAGACTACACTACTATGGCAGGAGACTCCACATAACTAATAAATTGAGACTTGTCCATAGCAGAGAATCAATTTTGACAGTTAAATGGTTCTACAACTGAATGCTAGAAAACTAATTGCTGATGCAATCAAAAGCAAACACTAAAATACAATCAAAAGGGGCCATCTAATGTTTAAAACATACCCCAAACATAGATATCTGTGTTGATGACCCTATTGCCACTCCTAATGATATGTCCTGCAGACAAATTTTATATTGTCACAATCAGTGTAATAATACGATGATTTTGTAAGAAATAAGATGTATAAGAATTGCTCACCAGCTTGTCTTTCATGGCAAACATAATAGCACTTGCATGCTCTGCAGCATTCCCTACAATTGGAAGCAAGATAACACTAATAAATGAAATTGGTATCCCCCATGAAACTGATGCTCCCTACAGAACAAGCACATGATCAGAGGAAAGTTATCATGGAGATTCTCCAAAACACATAATTGAAATCTTAAAGCATCACAAGTGCATCCAATGATAATAAAGAGAAAGAACAACAAAATGTCTGGTGCAAGAAAAGGTCTAATCTGTAAAATATAACTTCAAATATGTGACAATACATCCCAAAGATTCCATTTTTGCTTCAGGGGCAGCACCTGTTTTAGTTTTATGTACACACAAGTGACAGAAATAATTCATAGTGCTTTTGTATGGTTTTAGGTTCCCCTCTTTAGGGGTGTTTTTATGGCTGTTTGTGGATTCCTGATCGACTTTGTAATTCTTGTTATTTTTCAGTACACATTGTCAGTTTCTTGTTTACTGGGGAAAAAAAAGTGTCCTGGAGATTCATTTCAATGGATGGTTTTCAATAATGCCTAATATAGTTGCCATACTCGTGCAACCAAGTCCATTTTCTTAACTAGAAATCATTTACAGCTCCTAAACTTGATATATGTGCCAAGCCAGCTTTTAGCATAAGCATAACAAGCATTCACATAGCAGCACCAATAAAAAATGTATAGCAGTAATACCTATTTGATGGTACTTCTCCATGAAGTAATAAACCACAAAATTTTATGACAATCACCTGTTCAACCAAGAAAAGTACAAAAAACCAAATGCTACCTTTATGGCATCAACTAGATACTCTGATAGAATAGAGATCCAAGCTGTCATAATTGTAAGCCAAATCACTGATTCCCATTTAGAGATCTCCGGGGCCTCATCGTCGTCATCCTCACAATCCGCACCATCCCCAGTCTGATTCTCTTCCTAAGTTCGCCCCACATATCACACCAATAATTATTCTATACAAAAGGGCAAACTGGATAAACACATGATTATAATAGAAAATAATCACCGACCTCACTCAGAGGAACATATAGTTCTGTTCGACTCCTTATATGGAAAACAAGATAGGCAGCATATGCCACCAGCATAATGCAACTGCTAAATCTTGAAAGAGCCAGCTCTGACCTTCCAAAATGCACCTCAGTGTGCGTGTAGTGAAGAACAGCAGGAAAGACTAGGCCCATGACTGCCATTAACAACAGCCCTGAATTCACGACGGCGGTTGCCTGTATGATGGCTTGGCTCAGTGATAGCATTCAAAAAGATGGATCAGAGAGCAAATAGAACCATCGGAATACGATGCCTGTACACCTACCTTACTAAACACCTGTTCTTTCTTGCAAAAGACAAGCCCGCCACAAAAGAATGCACATCCAAGCACCAGCAACATGTTCGACAAGATTGAGCCTAATAATGACAGCTGAACAACACGTTTCATACCACTTTTCAGTGCATAAATTGATATAATCAGCTCTGTTGCATTTCCAAATGTAGCATTTAAAAGGCCTCCAACTGCAAATTCCATTTAGGTGACCATACAAACAGGAATCAGTACAAGAAATCACAGAGTGACTAAACAAATGTGATTGACACGAGTATGCCAGAAATGAAACATTAGTGCTTCGGGAAAAAACATAGATATGGATTAAAGAAAAATTGGGATAAATCTATGAAGGATGCACTAAATGACATTAAAAGAAATGTCAGAAACTGTAGGGAATGATACTGGAGACAGTTGCATTATAGCCAATCAAGTGAACAAAATCTGCCCACAGAAATAGAAGGAAGGAAAGCCATAAAAAGGAAAAATAAATTCTCTGCACAACAATTATGTTAGACACTGATTATTAGAGATCAATTTTATGATCAGTTTAGAGTATGGTTGAAAACAATGAATCCAGAAAATCCTTCACAAGTTAGTTAACTACACAATTCAAGTAGAAAATATTACTATTTCCATTGTAATCAAAGGAGCAAAAAACAATGAAGATGCAACTGTCAAACAATACTTCCAAAGAAGCTATAAAAGCACAGAACACAAGCACTTTTATCAGCTAACAGAAAACAAATAAAAGATTCACACACCACAATAAGAATTTGTTAACTTGCAATCCAACGATACGATAATATGAAGAATTATACCTGTGGCCCCAGTGTAGAAAGCCAGCTGCCTGTATCAAAAGAAATGGGTAGACACAAATTAGCCACTGGACAAACCATAAAATCAAAAAATAACAAAGAGAGAGATTTATGAATGCTCACTCGGTAGCATAACCTAAACGCTCAGCCAAAGGAGTTATACCCAACAAGCTCAGAAAGAAGACCCATCCCTGTAATCCACCTCAACATATCACAAAAGGATAACTAAACAGCAACAAGCAAGAACTCTAAAGCAAAACTATAGAAAATAAAACTCACTTTATGACCAGTCAATTTGTAGACCATGATGGCAAGAGGGCCAAAAGGCATAAGCAAGTTAAGTTTATTCGAGAAAACTACAGTCTTTATGCTCCTATAGACGCCATTCTGCAAAATTTTACTACCAGTAGATGGGAAACCCCCAGAAATTGATCCATTTGGAAGTCCATGAATGGGCAGTGTCTTTTGAGATTCTGATTCCGGGGTAAAAAGACTCTCATCTTCAAACTCATGCACTGATCTATCATCTAATGACCGCATCTGCTGAAACAAACATCTCTTCATTCGCTTACACAAAATATTGCTTAACCTATTATCATGGTCACATAACATTTTTAGCTAAAATGTTGAATAACAAGTTAAAACGAAACTTACTTCAAGATTGGATTCGATCCCCTCCAACCGTAACTTAGCGTCCATATCTTGTTGTACTAAAAGCACGGTAACTTATCCGTATCCATCAACAACAATCAGCACACTGGATATTCATTGTATAGCTTTTTTCTCCACCAACAAACCAATGTCCAAGAAAAAAAGCTGATGCAGCAAAAACAGAACAAAGGATAGCATCAGCCACCTAGAAAACGCTTCAAAATCAAAACTTGTAACGGAATCCTCAATAAGTTCCGACAATAAATCCAAAACAGCATCAAATTAACATCAAAATTCACAATTAGATGCGCAAAACAAAATATTTAAATGCAATCTGATTCTGGGAACTCTAAAATAACTCTAAAACTTCGAATCCCAATCCCAGTCAACAACAACAATAAAACAAAAAAAAAACTATTTGTAATTCTAAAAATCAGATGTTGCTACAAAAAAAAAATTAAATAATTTGAATCATGATACAAACAACAACAAATCAAAAAAAAAAAAAAAGAAAGGAAGGGAATCTTTGAGAATCAGATCCGAGAGAGAACTAGCCTTGACAGAAACAGAAATCTGCTAAAATATCAATAAACTGAAAAAAGAAAAATAGTTGGTAAAAAAAAAACAAACAAAATCTTCAGGATGACCGTACGAAATATGGTACTTGGATTTCTCCTTCTTCTTCGTGCGCTCCTAGGTTGTAAGAAGAGTTTACTAACATTAGAATGCCAGTACTACCGCGTCAAACACAGTTTGTGCTACCTACAATGCCCGATCTAGAGATCAGTTTTTCATTATTCTAATTTTTAATTCTTCTGGTCTTTTAAAGACAGCTTCCACGCAGTTTCCCGAACAAACCTTGGATCCTTGCCGTATGTACAAGTACACAAACTCTGACGACTTTTACTACATGCCGTCCCTTCTAAATAAAATAAAATAAATTAAATTATTTAAGTAAAAATATTAATTTTATTTTATTATTTAAACCTTAAATATATATTACTGTGTCTTAATTAATTTTATTAATTAAATTATACTTAATATAATTTAATAATAAATAATTATTTTAATAATCATATTTGATGTGGTGTGTCAAGGAAAGCAGAGGAAAGCATGATGGTTGGCAACTAGCAAGCTACGGAAATTGACAATGGTTTCGTCCAAGACTCTGCTCAGCTTAGCAATTTTCCTGGAAGGGAGGGAACTCTTGTTGCGAACCTTTAATTGGCCACAGCTTTTAAGATTTCCGTGTATCCGAAAGTTTTTCCTCTGGATTTTCCTTTCAAATGACACAAGTCGTGACAGGAACCTTTCAACCACCCACAGGAGATGAGAGGACTTCTGCCAAGCTATAATGAGATGGAAGAAAGAAAAGTCGGACACTGCATGGAATATTATTCAACTCCCTCCCTTCAGGAGGCAATCTTCAATTTACTTGTTAAAGGTTCTTTTGTGAAAAATGATTTCGGATGGAACACACATGTTATTACAACAGCAAAATTACAAACCAACCATTGATCACTCGCTTGTACAAGAAACCAGGCAGTATGACCATTGACATTGTTAAAGCTAGCTAGCTAGCTAGCATTCAACAAATCAAACTACTCAACCTTTATTAACCTATTTTCATGTTCATGTTCATGAGATTGAGATTGAGAAGAATTGTCCTGAACCCTTTGCTGCAAATACCCACCAAAATCCTGCCTTTGTTCCTTGACTCTTTTATAACCTCTAAACCCTCCTAAATACCCGCTGACCTGTCTGCAAATCCGTGCAAGTGAAAGCCAACCAGCAACTGCCATAGCCACGGCTGCAGTGGAGCCTGTCAAGGCCCCAACAAACACAAAAGCAGCACCGAACAACAAGGGGCTGCATATCAGCAAAAACGGCGAGCTTACAAGAACGAGTGTTATTGTTGCAAAGAAACTGAACCCCATCATCCCGAATAGGGGTCCGCCAATGGCTACACCAGCCAGCGACGCGCAGAGCATCGACTTGCCGGAGACGTGCTGGGTTAGTGCCCCACCACTGGTTCTTAACCGCTGATCATAACGATCCGCCATCTTCGATCTTGCTCTTTGCTTTAGAATTTGGTGCTCTATGATACATATACATTCAGGAGGTGAAAGACAAAGGAGAGACGTGTTGTCTGGACGAGTGTTTTGATCTAACGTGGCGGCTTGTGGACTGCGTTGATCTCAAAACTGAGACACGTAGCTGCCGGATTGATCTTATAATTTGGTACAGTTTACGTAATGGATAAGTGCGTGCGTTATACAACATCGAACATGCAACAAGACTGATGAGTGCATCATGTCTGTACAATACCTTTCACGACTAATATTAAATACTTATCTAATAACATTTTAGTTCAAACAATTCAACTAATCTAATCTGATACATTAATGGAGGTAGAAGTCTTTAACTTTCAATGCAGTGTGACATGATGGTAAAAGCTCATAAAGAATATGGGGACGATGCATCCGCGTATAACAATACAAGGAAGCAATACAAGAAAGCTTAGTTTGCTTTCAACTAGTACATTGAACCCAAAATAATTGGAGATCAAAGTATAATAGGAGAATTGAGAATACAATAATCAGTTTTGTGTTAAGTTGGTCAACCTAATCCTCCTTCCAAACTTACAAAGTTAGTAAGCTGTTTTTGCGACTTGTGGCAATGATTTGAGAAGAGACATTGAAGGCTTTCGAACAGTGTGATTAAGCAAGATCATAAGCGTCATAAGAGTCAGAGCACCGGCCTGATGCGCGGAGCCAAGGGAAACAGGCACATACGTGAGAAGTGTTGAAATCCCCAGGGTAACCTGCAACAAAGAAAATTAACAAATTCTATAACTGGTAAAAAAAGGAGTCCTTGTTTATATTCATATAACACAAAGCTAGAATCAGGAAAGCCATGTCTAGAAAGAAGAGATCAAGAACTGCATGCATAGCAATCACCTGAAGAGCAGCCATGCCGACTGTACTTCCTATCAAAGCTCGAATGGCTGGATGTATGTCCAACTTTCTTGTTGCCAACCATAAAGCACCAATTGAAAATAACGTACTAGTGGCAAGGATACGGTGGTCAAGCTGTAAATGCAATAAAAAATATAATTTACTACATGAAATAACTATTTATCTGAATAACAAAGGTTATGGGTGAAGAATTTCGATTGAATATTTTGAGTTCGAATCTACGAATTTCAATAGTTACTTATCTGTAAATGAAGTTATGTAACATCGAGACTTAGCCGTTCTAATATTTCAAAATGCACAATCGTGTATAGGTTGAAACAGTTCCCTGTACAAGCAACATTGGTTTCAAATGCAGAAAATGCCTGTCTGTTGGTTTTCTTGAATGAGTAACTGTGCTATTAAAACAAGCACACTTCTTCAAATGACGAAAAATATATGATCTCGACCGAGCCAAAAGTTCTATCCTGCTAAAAGCCTAAAGAAGAGGACAGTGTTGCTGAAAAATTTTCCCATTGACAATGTATCTACGTGAAAAGGAAAATGTTATACACGATCTCTTTCTCTTCCTGACTCTCAAAATCTTAGCAAATAGCAGTTGCTGCAATTTGTCTAGAAAATTGTGGACCTTAAGCTGCAAAAATGCAAAAGTGCAATCCTTGCACAGAGAAAATACCTGCACAGTTGACGTATTCTCAAAGAAGTTCCGAATTAGTGGCTTCATATCAAATATGTCATCCGGAATCCATGTATCCCCCATCTTTGGAAAAGTATTATATGCGTGCCCCTGTAAAATCAATAAGCAAGATAATTTAAAGTGGATTCTAAGTGGAAAATTCATATTACATAATAAATGATTGGAAAAGAAAAGAAACGAGCCAAGTGCAATAATAGTTACTTACAGCATCATTTCCTGCAACAAATGCCCCTGAGATAGCAGTAATACCTACAATGAAGCTCACAGGACGGGCCAGTTTTTTCACTTTTGCTGCCCCACGAACCCAAGAAACTGATTCAGTAGGTGGTTCAGGCATAACGACAGACAGAGCAGTCCAGAAAAGGCCAGTGTAGATAGCAAATGCAGAAGTAAGATGAGCTGCAAGACGATATGGGCTTACTCTAGGCTGAGCATATTCAGAGGCTGGCTCCTACATGAGAGGATATTCAAATATTTTTAGCAATTTAAATGCCAACAGAAGAAAAAAAAATGTGGAACACGTTAATAGTATAAGGAAGAAGCAACAGTTGAGTGCTTCTCACCTCTAAACCACTTTTAACCATCCACCAGCCAATTAGACTCTGCCCGGCACCAAGGGCAAAAAGAGCAGAGAGTCTCAGTCCAAGTCGTAAGGTAATATATCCCTTACGAAGAAAATATGAAAATGGCAGAGCAAAAATGATACCCAGTCCCCTTCCCCACATACGATGTGCATATTCCATCCAATAAATAAATTTGAAATCTTCAACACTCATCCCTTTATTTACACTGCCAGATGTCAAAACCAGAAATATAAAACTAGAATTAATGGGAATATCTTCTTCATTCTGAAATGCTGTGACTTCAGAGAGACACAATCAACACAAGACATAACTACAACTAATAAAGAATAAATGCTCAAGAAACTGCAGCATCAAAATTAGAATTAACAATGGAGGATAGCTTTTCACTGCACCAAAAACCTGTGCGTTCCTAGCTATTAGTGTATTATGTAGCTTTAAAAAGGATTTGACACATCTTATGGAGGTCATAGAAGAAACTAAGTTCTAATTTGCGGGCTTAAGTTCACTGTGAATTTTTCAGATGCTAAGCAAAACAACAGATATAAATGCTACAACACATGTGTTATGGGATTTGCACTTACCGCTTATATTCAGGCGACTGCTTATATTTCTCAAACTCCTTCAACCACTCCTCATCTGATAGGGGAGGGAGGCCACCGGAAAATTTCCAGTCAGTCATTGAAAGGCCAGATCGAGTTAGGCGAGTAACACCACCAAGCACCACCATACTAAAAACCCACGCAGCAGAACCAAAAAGCCATATTCCCACTGCTTTCTGGGCACGGGGGCCTCCAATTACTAATAGCTTCAATCCCTCCTTATTTTCCATGCCTACAGCTGCTGCAGTCGACATGTTCCTCGAAAATGGCATATATTTACCCTAACAATAACAACAGAAATTCCTTACAATCATATTTACAGATTATTGCCATCAGGGTAAACAAATAATCACAACTTGACGGCCCTCACTTTTCAGTAAGATTTCAAAACATATTCACCCTTTAAATGTACTGAACATACAAAATAGACACCATCCACACAAACTATTTTCTCACCATCATTTCCGACAATGTCTCCATCCAATAATATTCAGAATATATCTAAACAGATGAACAGTTTTCCTTAGGCCTAAACGATACCCAGAAAAGACTGTATTCAAACACAACCAATATTGTATAAATCCGTCTACAATCGAATGAATCACCCACCCAGAAATCCTCTGCAGCTGGATGATCAACTTAAAACGACTTTTGAAAGACAAATTAATATTTTTTTTTTCTACTTGATCAAGAAAACAGGACAAAAACCGAAATGCCCAGATAGTGAAATTTCAATCCCATTAAAAAGGAAAATTGAAGAAGAAATGAAGAACCTTATAGAGAGATCTGAAGCCATAAAGGGAGCCCCTCGCAACTGTAGATGAAGATGAATAGGAAGATGATGGAGAAGAGAAAGCTCCAAACGGAGTCGTCTCTTTGAAGTTAGATAGTATGGTATTGACAGAAGCTTTGTTTCTCTTTAGAATAGAAGAAATCACTCTACTTTGAAACATGATGGCCACTCTGTCTCTCTCTCTCTCTCTCTCCCTGTGAGACTGACGCTGATTGATTCAGGCAGGGTTTAGGTAGGTTTTAGGGAAAAGGGGGTCTCTCCGTATTAAACGACGTCGTTTGACTTCGTCATAACTCAATGACACAACCCATACCAAGTAAAATAATTGCCCTTCAATCCATCGGTTAACTCTTTTAAAGTGAAACACTCGCGAAAGTCATTCGTAACTTTGTATATTTATGGTCTCAAATGAATCAAAGATTCTCTTCAGTGGGATAAATGATTAAGCTTAAACCTAACACAATGATACTTATAAGTGGATAGAAGCTGCAATGGCAACCATATGATGTTACCACCAGAACCAAAACTGGAATTGCCAAAGGCATGAAAAGCCACCTTCAACGAACCCCCACATTAGTTATGGGATGGGACAATTTTAGCAAACTTTTTGGTGGGACATGCTAGGTTAATGCTGCAAAGTCCACCAAATTGAACATATGTGCAAGCATTGCTGTCACTACTGATGTCAAATTTGGAAGCAGAGAGCACTGCCTATAGCATCCACGGTGCTGCTACTGCAATATCCAAATCCTTGTCTCTGACACACAGGTGAGAATGCCTCGGACACATCTTTACAGTACTAAATTCCCTTTAAGAAGAAAATTGCCGTCCGTTGAATGGGTTTAAGGTAACCGAATCATATCATGGCAGAAAATATCAACGCTAACCAATATTCAGATGGATCATTTTCTGAAAGAAATCTGTTATTGATACGAATACTACAAGTAGTAAATAATTTATCTGCGTGTTTCCACGAATAACCTACAAGCAGACTTCCAATTATGGCAGCTAAATTGAACCTTTCCAATGATGCAAGAAGAGTTACAGAGCAGAGTATCAGTAGCTGCTATTTCCGGCATATTCTTTATTTCAATTTATGCATCAATATTTAACACAACAAGAAGCTGCCACCATATTCTACCTACAGACCTCTAATGCAGACTATCATGAAACATCGGACAAAAATTCATGTCCTTATAGCTCAATGGTTATCTTCCAAATGTATAGTCCTTCTTCTGGAACTCTTAAAGTAAGAGTCACCAAACCAGATTTTTCTTCATATCCAAACTGCATTTCCTCTGAGTCAGCTACAATTCTCTTGGGCCGAGTTGATGAATATGCTCCAAACACGCCACACCCTCTTACTTTGATGCTCGCAGTTGCACTTCCCTCAGAATCATACTTCAACTCCTTAATTGCCCCTCCAGAATTGAACATCTTGGTTAGACCAATGGGAGCAATTTTAGTCCCATTGGACAATTCCTTCACGGGAACCACAGTAAAAACTTCATATTCCCGTGACTTCAGCGTAATTGGCATGGTTGCATTCTTTGTAAGATAAACTACCTCTCCTGTAATTTGCATCAGAACAAAGTTTGTTAGGAGGAAAAAAGAAAAGTGGGAATTGTTTCTCTCAAGTGAATTTAGACAAAAGAGGAATATAAATGGGCAAAACATACCACCAAGATGGGAATATATGATAGCATCACCACTCCATTCATCACCAGCAACTATTGGTAGATAATCAACATCTTTTGCCCTAATAAATCCAGTTACTGTGCCAGGTTGTTCATCATGGATAAGGTTCTTCTTTCCAACTCTACACCACCCAGCTCCCTGGCAGTTAAAGACTCCCATGACTCCGGTGAAATCGTTCAGGTTCCATATCTTCAAAAGACTGCAACATCAAGATCACAATTAGCCAAAAAAAAAAATGTTTTGAGCAGAAGAGTTACGATGTCAGTGATTACTTCTTAGTCCTTACCTTTTTCCATCTCTGGTGGGATCAGAGAACAAGCAATCTCTTGTAGGTCTTCCTGGAAGTTTGGCCCTCAATATGGATCCATCAGGAAGTACAAGCTTCCTCAGTAGGTTGAAGTCATGTCGTCCAGGCTTGTCACTGCAAGACAGATATCCATACAATAAACCATATACTCGTATGCCTAATGTGAGCCAGAACTAGTATAAAACCATCACAAAAGGTTGTACCTGACATAAATGGCACATCCTCCCACTGCACGAGCTGCACCATGGTATTCGGCCATTGGATGTAAGCTCTGCCATGAGAATTAATTTCAAGGTTATCATCTAACTACTAAGAAATAACTCTTAATTTTCAAAGCAAACAAATAAATCAAACTTGTAAACTTACATGAAACATATCCCAATCTGGCTGCATAAATTCCCCTAGGAAAATGGTGTTGTAAGCAACTGATGCAATGTGAATTGTGTGTGACGCTGGATCTCTTGGCCAGAAATCATCTGATGCCCTTACAACAGCGCTACACTTTGCACTGCATAAATGAATTGAGGTCAAAACCATTCATTGATCTTAAAAATCTCACCAAGAAGATCATGACTTGATCAAATAGCTACCTGTACAAACCATCTGTATTGTGACTCATACAACAAATAATATCATTGTTGCGGAAGTTCCTAGCAATAGAAGCTTCTAAAGCCTGGTGGTATTTTCTAGCAAGTTTCACTCTTCCACCATGACCAGCCCCAAGAGTTTCAAGAATGTTTTGAACATCAACTTTGACACCGTCGATACCAGCTGATGCAAGGTACGAGTGAAGTTCATTATAAAATTGGAAAACTTTCTCTGGATTCACAAGGCCAAGCCCATTCTTTGTAATGCTGTCCAAGGCATCATCAGGCTCATTAGACAGAACCCCGGGTGATGAAACAGGGTATTGCATCTTTGACTCATAGTGTTCCATTCCAGTGACTCCAGGTCTAACACCTCCCCAGTAGCCTGTTATTGCGTGCCATACATATACATACTTCAAATCATGTTTTTGTTTTATGTCAGTGACAATATGGCGTAGCCCTAAAGCAGGATCCTGCACTCTGTGACCCTCTTTGCCATCTTTTTGAAACTTGTGGTTCTCTTTGATATGTGTCAACCTGTTTGCAAAGCTGAAGGAAGAGAAGTGGCAAAATGACAAAGGTTATTAGCCCACAAAAAGAAAGATGTGATAAAACTAAAAAAACTTCGATTTAAACGCTTACTTTGCTGTGTTATCAGCTTTATATTCCGAACTAATGGGATCCATTGCAACTGATTGCCAGCCATCATCAATAATAACAAACTTTGGAGGAACTCCACCATTCTCAAAACTGCAAGAATCAGTAGTCAGCACGTTGATTATGGTAGAACCAATGATTCAAAGGCACCTGAATTGAAAAGAGCGGTACCTCTCTAATCCTTGCTTCACACCCTCTGATGTGACCTCAGTGTAGAAAGCATCCCATGTGCACCACCCAAACCAGTTCAACATGTCTGGCATCTGAACCGTGAAGCATCATAACATTAAAAACCATGCAAATAGGTAAATCCCATTACGGAATAGCAGAAAAGAAATGTTACCTTCTTTCTCTCGCGATGGGAAAATGTCTGTAGATGTCTCTCAACGGACCTGTATATAAATTGAAAGTTGTCAATTTTCGTTAGATGATCTAAAATTGGAAAATTGATGTCAGAAAATAATTAGTCTCTTTGTTCTGATATCATGAGAAATTACTGAAACATAGTTCATGTACTTCCCATATTAAAACTGAAATTATTAAATTTTGATGAGTGAAAACTTACTTTACTGCATTGGTGATTACATCAAACGGGTCAGATCCAGCTGCTACAAAAACCAAATGACTCCCCTCAAATTCATCAACAGCCGGATCTCCTACGTTACGACACCAGTTCCCAGAATTCAGTAACAAAAACACAAAATGCCCCTCAAAATCATCAAGCAATGTGAATCCATTAGTATTATAATGATATACCACTCTCCAAACAAATCTCCAGCTCATTTCGTTCATTCCCCTGAAGAACTGCCCTGAAATCTCCTTCAAGGATTGGCAAGAACACAGTATACAACGCAGATTGTTCATCTCCGTATTGGCTTCCCTCGTCAAAATGAGATCCTTCGCGTGCTTCAACAACCAAAAACTGGGTCTCAAAGGGGATATCTTGGCCACAATTGCCCATTCTTTGTGTCATCCACCACATTTTGAACCGAAAAACACACATGAATCGCAATCCCCTGCAAAGCAACCATATTCAATGAGATTGTCATGACAATACATCAAAATTTAATCCTTGCCCACATTCCAGATTCATTAATCATGCATATCATTAAATCAAAAAAAATCAATAATAGGAGTTCTATAAATAAGATGATATAAACATTTTTAGGTTACAAAATCAAACAGAAAATTAAAGCAACCCAGAAGATGGGAGAACCTCAAACAAGAAAAAGCATGACAGCATAAGAACCACAATGCCGTCTGCTTTCTTTTTTGCTTCCATGTGTCAACAACCAAACACAAGAAACAGAACAAAAATAAAAAATTTGAAGACCACAGAAGAAGAGAAGGAAAAGGAAAAACATACTCAAGTTTCCCAACAGGAAAAACCATGAGACTTCCCATCTGATCTGAAGTAACACCAATGAAAGCCCCATCGATCAATGCGTCGCCCGCCGCCGGCGTTACCACTATATTATCTTTAACATTCGTCAAAACGCAGCTCCCTTTAACCATCAACTTCCCATCACTCACACTGATCCCCGCACCCACCGTCATCTTCAACCTCTAGCTCTACCTACCAAAGAACACGTAATACAACAATGGAAAATAACACAGCAGCAGCAGCAGCAGCAACAGTCACAATGATGGTGGTCGAGGCACGAAGAAGGCCAGGATTCATGGGGTATTTATAGTTGAGAAGACACGATGGCCATGAAGATTTTAACAATGTCAGGAGTTGCAAAAGGCATAAATTGCAATCCAGGGACATGGTCCAAATTCTCGAGTCCTTCCTCGGTTTTCGTGAAAAGAATATCACGTATGGCGGGAATCAACTGACTCGCCGTGTCACCTTTTTTTGTCTTTTACTGGTAAAAATAACGGAGGAGAAGATAACAATTTTATTATATTAATATTATTAATGTAATAAAATTATTTAATTAATAAATTAAAAATAATATATTTATTAATAATAAATAAAAATATTATTATAATAAAAAATTGTGATATTTTTATTAATTTTTTTATTTTTTATTAATAAATATTTTTTTTATTTTATTAATTAATACATTAATAATAATAATAAAATCATCACTCTTGAAACTCTCGTGCAATAACCACACGTAAGCCATCTCCATGTCTTAATCAAAAGGTTAATA
Organism: Swietenia macrophylla; assembly: GCA_032401905.1. Taxonomy (NCBI): domain Eukaryota; kingdom Viridiplantae; phylum Streptophyta; class Magnoliopsida; order Sapindales; family Meliaceae; genus Swietenia; species Swietenia macrophylla. The sequence goes on along the minus strand of CP135566.1, from coordinate 3,149,016 downwards.
ATAGCTTTACAGAATTTTCGACAGGCATGGGCCAGATCACGATCATCCATGCACGTGAGCTTACCGAAATCACGATCGTTGATTGGCATGATATGATAAGACGGGATGGGCCACCGTCTACCCTTCCATAAGCGTCATACCAAGGGCGAATTTTCAATGAAACTTGTATCAATTATTGTCGGCCAACAACCTTTGTCCAGATTAAAAAAGAATAATGAAAGTTAGAAAATTAATTGCAGAGTTCTTGTTCGTCTTTAATTTGTATAGCTATGTCATGAGTCATCATTGATCTAATTTTCTAATGTTAGTGCCGAAAGCATAATGATGCTTGATAGATGGGCGAAACAGGGGATCATCTCTGTAAAATTACCTGCTTGGGAGACCGGTAACACGACATCAGAGACAGAACTGGTTCTAACTAACCTACAACCATAAATTTATAAATAAAAAAAAAAAAAAAATCTTTCACTTTTAACTCACGAGGAAAGTTGGGTAAGAATTCAATGAAGAAGAACACGTGGGAATGACGTGGAAATGAAAAGTTGAAAGTCAAGCGTAATTATTGCCCAAAGCAGAAGAGGCAAAGGAATATACGTGTAGCCACGTCAGAAAGAGGTCGGATCCAAGTTGGAATAACTATCACCGCAAGTGACACCTAATTTCGGCGTAGATGTGGCGATTGAACCAACTCACTTATCGTTAAACCCATACAAGATTTGTATTTCATTTGCTTGCTTGCTTGCTTGATTGATTTTTTTTGGATTGTTTACTTTCAGAGATTAATGTTTTTTATTCGTTATCATCTCATCTCGCCCGTCTGTCTTTGCCGCCACACCGGCCCAACATCATCAAGTCAAGCCGGCCGGGAAGCAACAACTACATTATTAAGTCTTTAATGTCTGTTTAGACTTCTCTGGTATTCCTTCTCAGGTCTTTGTTGTTCAAGTATTCTATTCTTCATCGATTACATTACTTTCTTGTGTAAAAGTGTTACGTCTCGAGCTTTTTTCTTTTCAAGCCCTGAACTAGATTTGCCTAACACAAAGGTTATAATTACTGCATCTTTAATGTATCCATAGGTGCTATATTGAATTTGAATCAATTTCTATTTATTTGACTGTCTCCGTTAGGTAATTGCTAGTAAAATCCTACTCTTTTTTAATTTTGAATCTTTCAAATAATTCCTGCAGGAGATCTGTGCTTCTTTTTTTTTTTATTTTCAATCGTTTAACAAAAAGATTCATTCTCTTGATTAAAAAAAAGGGAAGGTTCAATAAATAAGTAAGTTGGGTCTGTCTCATAGCACAGAAAAATTGGCTCGCGACAAAAAAGCAACAAGTTATTAATACATTTCTGTAACATCAAACTCAAAATGTAATGGACTCGATTGAAGCCCGCTGAGAAAAGGCCGCAATTGGGGCGGGATTGCTAATCCATGCATAGGCCGATATCTGCCCAGATTATGACGGGCCCGCCTTATCCAGAACGAAGATCAAGATATCCGTGCCATGGTGATAAAATTAAGATAGTTGCAACAAGTTGAAGCGGCAAAAGCATGTTATCCCGCATATCAAGAAAAAGAACGCATCCCACTTGGGGAAATGCCACAAAGCAAGAGGTGATGCAGAGAACATGCAAAGCAAAAACACGGAAAGTGAAAGATGAAAGGAACTTAGACATCTTACGGATTATCCATCCTTTGATGAAATGAATGTGAAGAAGGCAGACAGGCAGAGGCATGCGCGTTGAAAGGCTATTCTATTGTCATCTTTACAAAACTTGTAAGATAATCAACATTCAAGGTAGTGCATGATCAGTTTGGTGATGGTGACACCCACCATTCCATCTGTTTTCAAGCTTTAACTATCAATTCATTTACATCGTTCAAGGCAGGGCTGCAACTAAACGTCTGCCCTTGCATTACTGATCACTTCTTTCAAAAGTATATTTTCATGTGTTGCTGCTTCTCCATATGGAAATATTAGTTCATTGCATCTCGTTCTTTAACCTTATTAGCTGTGCATGCATCGATCAGTCCATTTGTTTCACATTCTACCTAGTCTGTTTCTGCTGTTTTCAGCATCAGAGAGCAATATAACACAAGGGAAACAGTTAAACATTACTTCATTGTTTTCTCTCAGTTCTCGATAATGGACATGCACATATCCTATTCGTGGTTTGGCTTTCTGTTCATCTTGATTTGTCTATCAGATGGCGATTGATGGAGGAGCTGTAGCTAGCTACAACATGAGAATTAACTATATATATATATATATAAATGATATGATTCCTTAACCGGTTTCATATATTAATATTGATTAATTCCTAGGAGGGATTGGCTCCTGCTTACATGGAAAAGAAAGATTCATTCATTCATATACATACAGTGCCAACGGTTTTGTTTCATTTGTAGAGGTTGGCACCTTCAAATTGACACTATGGCTTTATTCGAAAAATACTGCCCATTAATAGTTAATTGTGCCATATATAGGTTAGGTGTATGATAGAACAAAAACCAAACTTTATAAATTGACCAGATATTTGGATCAATTTTGATGTTGAACTTTGATCATCAAATTTACTACCCGCACCTCTTGGATTCACATGTTTTATAATGTCATCGGTCTCATTTCTTGGAAGATGACACCCCACTAATATTATCGTGCGATAATTCTAAAATATTAAATTCAACCCATATGATTAATTATACAAGTTAAAATGGTGATTTGAGTTATTGTATTATATTTATACCAAATTATAATCGCCTCATGTTAAATAAATATTAACTTAAATTCGAATTGTTTAATAATTATGTTAATAATTAAAAATTTTGACTTGATATAATTAATAAATAATTAAATAAATTATAATTATGACATATATTTAATTTATATATATAAATATATTTTTATAATATTTATGATATTAAATATAAAAATATTAATTAATTTTATTTTAAATATAATTAAATTATTTAAAAAATAAAAATAAATTAATTAAATTATAAATAAATTAATATATTATAATTATTTAAATAATTAATTATATTATAAATAAATTAATATGTGGAACTCTAAATTTAAATTTAAATTGATTATTAATTATGTTATAAATTATTTATTAATTTAATAATATTATTATTTTATTACCATTAAACTTTTACGTATATGTCAAATTTGTACGTACGAATCAATTATATTGTATCAAAAATTGCCGCAAGCTAATTGAAGTGGGTAGCCATGCGTGTGTTCAAAGATGGAACACATCGATCGATAATCAGTCCTATCAATAAATAGCAAAACCTACAGCATTTGACGAAAGCTGTGGGTGGTGGGTTTCGGCTGAGAATCGTTGTGCTGGGATTTTGCTTGAGTGAGGAAGGAAAACTTCATATCAAGATTGACCTCTTCTCCAATGAAAAGAGACCACGCATCGACATCCGTGGAGTGCACCCCAAATTATATCCTCATCACTTTCCCTATTTTACCTCTCACCAGAACATTTAATTTTCAATCTCTTAAGAAATTGCATGTGAGTCAAGTAAGCACTAAGAGGAAAGCATGCATTTTCATAAGAACAATAGTCTTTATTTACAAAATTTGCATCTAAAAAGTGTCTAAACATACACCACACCCCCTCCATTGTTGTGACAAAAAGCAAGCACGCATATGTTGACTCTTAAGCCCTTGATTAAGATACGATTTCCATCCATTATACTTTTCTTAACAAGTTAAAGCTTCAAAGTGATGATATTAACCAATCATGATTTTCACTAAGTGGTTTATCTAGCTAATTCATTCATTGATGCCGATATTGGAATCCCCATGCTCCACGTTTTTCCTTTTTTAGATTAGGAAGTGGAAGCTTGAGGTGGAATATTGCCTTCATTCCTATAATCCTAGCCTTGCCAATACCCATTAACCCAAATAAAAGCTTAATTAATGGGGGAGGGGGGTTCATATTCGCATAAACAATTTTGACAAGCAATAAATACCCTTCTATGCCTTATTGTTTGTCTTCTTGGTTTTATTTTTTTTAAAAATTTATTTTACTCTTAACTATACGAAAATACTTTTCGACTTATTCTATAAATTTTTAATTAAATAAAATTAAAAATATAAATAAAAAATTTGTTAAAAATATATGTAATAATATAATATTATTATATTAATTTATATAAATAAATTTATATGTAATTAAATTTGTATATATAATATGTATATTACTAAAGAAAGAAAAATTAGGGCCACAAAATATCTTATCAAAGGGTGAGGTTTTCTAGAAGGCTTTTTAGAAAGGGGCATTCAATAATGGCAGTGAAAATTATCAAGTTGGGGTTAAAAAGGTTTCTAGAAGGGTTCGCACGTGCCAAAAGTAATTACAAGCGCACAAATAAAGTACAGTTTCCATGGAATATTTAATCTCACGGGTGGGGGTGGCCAAGCTGAGTTGGATGGTCACTTTCAAAATTGCTTTATTGCCGTTGGATTGGATTAGAGAAATTGGACTTGGTAACCAAATCAACGGGTTTAGACAGTCTTGAGGTCAAAGCGATGGGATTGCTCTCAGCTTCTAGAAACTTTGGCACGTATCTCACGAGCTGCTTTGAATTGTGTCGGCTGGCTAAGCCTAATAGCCGCTTATTAAAACAACTGTAAATTACGGGTAATATCCGCAGTTCCAGATAAGCCAAGCCAGAAGATCATCAGCTTCAGAAAACCAGCGGCAGTGGGGCCATGCCATTTCCATCCACTGATTTCTTAAAACGACAACGCAAACACCCTGGTTTTATTATTATTATTATTATTTAATTTAAATAATCGTTATAATTTGACCCTTCAATCAGGTTTATATAAGCGCCAATCTCCATTTTCCTCTTCTTCAACTTTCGGACAAAACGAACCATACCATGTACGCAACCGTAAGCATTCCCGCAGAAATCAAACCCCGAATTGGTTTTCTTTCCGATAGCGGTGTTGGCGGAAAGAGTAGAAGACGTGGCCCTTGTGCAGTGGCTGTCGCGGCAGCGGAGTCCAAGGCGGGAGGAAGTTTGTACGAGGTACTGAGGGTGAACCCGACGGCGACTATAACCGAGATAAAGACGGCGTATCGGAGCCTAGCGAAGGTATACCATCCGGATTTATCGGGGGACGGACGAGATTTCATAGAGATCCACAACGCCTACGAGACACTGTCTGATCCAGCGGCCCGGGCGGTTTATGATATGTCTTTGGTGGGTAACAACAGGAGGAGGAGGACGAGAACTGTTTCATATGGGTACTCGGGTAGGTCGGGTTTTGCCCCGACCCGGAGATGGGAAACTGACCAGTGTTGGTAGCTTAGAAAGAAGAAAGAAAACCAAAAATTTTAGTTACTGAAATTTTTTGTTTTCGGTTTTAATTGAGAAATATAGGTTGTTGCTGCTTCTGCTTGTACACATGTTAAGTCACTTCTCTTATGGTGGCAATGTAAATTAATGTGATTACACCATTTTTATGTCAGCAGATCTGAGTTCAGTTCTTTTCTTTTGGCACAATGCACTTCGAGTTGGGATGAAATTACACCAGTGTCTGTCATAAAATTCAAAATGCTCACGGAGCAAGCGAGAAGAAAAGACTAATATGATCAAAATAACCGAAATTTTGTACAGCTTTACCTATTCCGTTAGAATTTCTGTGTCACACAGATTAAAGTAAAGGGGGATTAGTTTTGTTTAAAGGTCATCCGCATGGAGTTGATGACATGCATGTGAAGTCGGAGCGTTGAAAGTTTAGTACCAGTAACTGTGGGTGAGCAACTTTGATGGTGCATATCTCTGATAAACTTGCTCAAAGATGGGCCTGGCATGCACAACACTCATCGGGTCTGCTGGGTTTATTGCAGCAGACACATCTGTTATCCATGCAAGTTTTCGGGGTGTGTCCTCGTTTATCTCACAGGTCAATTGTTGCAGGAGGGAGAGCAATAACCCTTGTCTCAGAGGGACAGGAACCACAGACAAAAGCCAATGCGGATCAACCTGGTAAAAACAAAACACTATTAGTATGCAATCTTGAGTATTTCTGCCAACGTTCGTTTTAGAATATGAGATAATCAGCGCCAGCACAAATTGATGGGAAGGACAAAGAAGGAGCCATTAGAGATTAACAGTGAAAAATGTACAATACTTCAAAATCAATACTGGTGCAAACATTAATGGCAAATTTACTAGTAATTAACTAATCGAGAGTTAAGTGTCAATTTTGTTTTGTAACTCTATCAAAAAAGGTTTAAAAAATGCAGGAGTTGTGAAGTATCCTAAAAAAATTAAAATTAGTTGTAATTTAGTACTATAAAAGAGGACAATATGCAGTAGATATGAATTTTTATTTATTAACAGAAAAATGTGTTTTTTCCTGAATTTAGATGAAGTTACTGTTTTAAGAGTTTTTTTAGAATTTCTACTTTAAGAAATCTTGGCTTCAATGGTGTTTGGTGTAAAATTATCTCTAAGATTTCAAACACAGTAAGCCATACTTTTTCTGTTTACATCAAGTGGTATGAGAGCATTTTCAGACCTGTTATTGTTGCAGATCTATGGTTGGGATAGGAAAAGAAGTAAATGCATCATCCTCGCATGCAGCAAATGGCCCTACAAGAGAGGAGTTTATGAATTTACAGCAACAGATTAATCAACTCTGCACTAGATTAGAACAATCTGGTCTTCTTGTTCCTTCAAATTCTATTGCTGGGAAACAAAGAGACAAAGAGAGCAACAGACTTACACATACCAACACAGAAATTTCAAAAATCAACCTGCAATGGAGCGCTTTCAACATGTTTTAGATAACTCTACAGATGAAGAGGAAAGGTCTAGACCTTTTGAAAGGAGGCCTACATTCAATCATACGATAGACTGTGCTTGAGACCCAAATGTTAAGGTAGACATTCCAAATTTCACGGAAGAGGAGCAACCAGAACAGGTTTTAGATTGGCTGAATGAAGTTGAAAGGATCTTTGAGTTTCTTGATTTTCCAGAAAACAAAAAGGTGAAGTTGGCGGCCATAAAACTAAGGGGATATGCATCTTTTTGGTGGGAGCAAGTGCAGATGACAAGGATTCAATTGGGCAAGGACAACATTCATGACCGGATGAAGTTGAAGCGGCTGGTTTGTAGTCAATTCCTTCCTTTAAACTATCAAGAAATCCTATTTCAGCAATACCAATCTCTTGAACAAGGACTTTGCTCTGTACAAGAGTATACTAATGAGTTTTACAAATTGAGAACCCTTGTGCAATTGGCGGAAACAGAAGTGCAGGTTTCTAATAGTTATTTGATGGGTTGGGGGCCAAATATAAAAAATCTGGTGGAACTACGACCTTGTTGGACACCAGCTAGTGTTGTTCAATTGGCCACAAAGGTTGAAAGTCAACAAAAGAGGTTCAGCAACTACCTTATTCAAAGTGCAAGGAGACATGGCCAATCAGATGAAAATCAGAGTCAAGATATCAATCCAAAGTAAGTGGCAGCTGCTGATGGCATGCAGTATCCTAGACCCATAACTAATTACCAAGGTTGCAATCAAGGCCAAGGTCATGCAACAGAAGAAATTATGCATCTGGAAGTGGCAGCAATTCAAATCAGTTTGTTGGACAGAGAATAATCTGTTACAAATGCGGAAGAGAGGGTCACAAATCTTTGGATTGTAGAAAACAGTCCAGCAACTTGTTGATTAATGAAGAAGAGAGCGAGAATGTTGATGTTGACGGGGCAAATGTTGAATCTCAAGAAAATAGAGGGCTGCTAGAATTTACAGAAGATGAAGTTGTATGCGAGGACCAAGATCTTCCTAATTTAGTTATACCTTGTACCATATTAACACCGAAAGTAGTAAAATGCGATTGGAGAAGAAATAATATTTTTAAAACAAAATGCTCATCACACGGAAGGTTGTGCAATCTTATAATTAATGGGGGAAGTTGTGAGAATCTTGTATTGACCAAGTTGAACCTAGAGGTGTTACCAAATCCAAGGCCGTATCGTATGGCATGGTTCAAAAAGGAAGGCGAAGTAAAAGTCATGCAGCAGTCTTTTGTTCCATTTTTTATTAGGAAAAATTATTGAGACAAGGTTTTATGTGATGTTGATATGAAAATTTGCCACTTGCTATTAGGAAAACCATTGCAATTTGACAATAAAACTATTCATCATGGAGAAAAGAACATTTATGCATTCTACAAAAATGGAGCCAAGCCAAGGTTGTGCTTGCCCCAATGAAAGATAAAGATTTTAAAAAGTCAAAGGTAGTGGAAAAGCTGGCTTATTTGAGTACTCGCAGCTTTCTAAATGAGTTTGAATATAATGGAGTTGCATATTTGTTGTTGGCAAAAGAAGTACTGAAAAAACAGCAAGATGCTCCTACTAAAGTATTGCTTAAGGAGTTTTCAGATGTATTTCCTACAGAATTGCCAAGTGGATTGCCTCCAAAAAGAAGCATTCAGCACCATATTTATTTTGTACCAGGAGCTGCCCTTCCTAACCTGCCACATTACAAAATGCATCCAAAAGAGCATGAAGAACTTCAAAGACAGGTTGAAGAACTACTGAACAAGGGATTTATCAGGGAATCAATGAGCCCTTGTGCAATTCCAGCCCTTTTGACTCCAAAAAAGGATAGAACGTGGAGGTTTTGCATTGATAGCAGAGCTGTTAATGAAATAATAATTAGGTATCAATTTCCCATTCCAAGGCTAGATGATATGTTGGATGTGCCACATCGGCCAAGGTTTTTCTCCAAAATTAATCTCAAAAGTGGCTACCACCAAATCAGAATTTGCGAAAGGGATGAATGGAAGACAGCATTCAAGACTAAAGATGGACTATTATGCCATTTGGTTTGTCAAATGCACCAAGAACCTTTATGCGTTTGATGAACAAGTTCTAAAACCTTTCATTGGGAAGTTCGTGGTAGTATATTTTGATTATTTACTAATCTACAGTCCATCCAAAAAGTCTCATTTATAATATCTAAGGAAAGTATTAGAGGTTTTACAAAGAGACAAGCTTTATGCCAACATGAAAAAATGTAGATTTTTCACTGATTCTTTGTTGTTTTTGGGATATGTTGTTAGTGCAGAAGGAATAAAAGTTGATGACAGCAAAGTTGAAGCAATAACAAGCTGACCAACAGCAAAAGCAGTGGGAGCAGTTTGCAGTTTTCATGGTTTAGCCTCATTTTACAAAAGTTTTATCAAAAATTTCAACACTCTAATTGCTCCTATAACAGATTGCATGAAGAAAGAAAGTTTTGAATGGACAGAAAAGGCACAAGAAACTTTCTTGAAGACTAAAGAAATGCTCAGTTCAACACCTGTCTTAGCATTTCCAAACTTTGATAGGGTGTTTGGAGTGCAATGTGATGCTTCGTGAATTGGGATTGGGGCTGCTCTAAGTCAAGAAGGCAAATCAGTTTCATTTTACAGCGAAATACTAAATGACACAAGAAGAAGATACAGCACTTATGATCAAGAGTTTTATGCCGTTCAAGCTCTTAGGCATTGGGAGCATCATCTAATACAATATGAATTTGTTTTATACTCAGATCATGAAGCCTTAACGCATCTAAACAGCCAAAAGAAGTTGAACAGGAGACATGCGAGATGGGTTTCTTATTTGCAGCGATTTACATTTGTGATTAGGCATAAATCTGGAGCAAGTAATAAGGTGGCTAATGCACTTAGCAGGAGAACTTTAATGTTGACCAATCCAACATGCCCTTTCTTTGACTCAATTTGGAGTGCTTGTGTAGGTGGGCAGCAAAGAAAATATTTATTGCATGATGGTTTCTTATTCAAGGGAAATCAACTTTGTGTTCCAAATTGCTCTTTGAGGGAAAAGATAATTCAAGACATGGATGGTGGTGACTTGGGTGGACATTTTGGACAAGAAAAGACATATGCCATGGTAGAACAAAAGTTTTTTTGGCCTAAAACGCAGTGGGACATATACAGATTTGTTAAAAGATGTCAAATATGTCAAAATCCAAAGGAAAGATGCAGAATACTAGTTTCTATACACTTCTACCAGTTCCAACAGCACCTCGGGAGGGTGTAAGCGTGGATTTTATAGTGGGACTGCCTAGAAATCAGCAAGGAATGGATTCCATATTTGTGGTGGTTGATAGACTCTAAAAAATGGCTCATTTTATCCGTTGTAAAAGGATTATGGATGCTTCAAATATAGCAAATCTATATTTTCGAGAGATCATGTGCTTACATGGGATTCCAAAGTCAATCACATCAGATCGGGACTCCAAATTTCTCTCACATTTTTGGAGAACTTTGTGGAAGAAACTTGGAACTAAGCTACAGTACAATACTTCTCATCACCCTCAAACAGATGGACAGATGAAAATTGTTAATAGGAGCTTGGGAAATCCTTTGAAATGCCTTGTTAGCACAAATCCTAAACAATGGGAGGCTGTAGTGGCACAAGCAGAATTTGCTTACAATTATTCTAAAAATCGTACCATGGGAAAAAATCCTTTTGAAATTGTTTATGAAGAAACAGCCTATGCATTTCTATGATTTAGTCCCTTTACCAGAAACAGTAAAGAGCAACTTCAAAGGAGAGAAGATGGTTAATACAATCAAGGAGCTGCATGAAGAAATTAGACTGAAGATTGAAGAATCAAATGCCAAGTACAAGAAGGTTGCAGACCAGAGAAGACGGGCACAAAGCCTTGAAGAAGGAGACATGGTGATGGTTTTTCTACACAAGGAAAGATTCCCAGTCGGCATCTATTCCAAGTTAAGTAAAAGAAAGATTGGGCCATACAAAATCATCAAGAAAATTGGAGAAAATGCTTATGAAGTTAACTTGCCAAAACACATGGGTATTGATTCTACATTCAATGTCTCATATTTGTATCCATACTATGGCAAGGAAATGGGAGAAGTCACTGACAATACCAAACTTGTGGGTGAGTTTTTTCAAGGAGAAGGGAATGATGTAAGTATTAGTAGCTAATTTATTAGTAATTAATGAGAGTTAGGAGTCCATCTTGTTTTGTGTAACTCTATGAAAAGAAATCTAGAAAACCCAAAAGTTGCGAGGCATCCTAAAAAAATTAAATGTAGTTGTAATTTAGTACTGTAAAAGAGGACAACATGAAGTAAATATGAATTTTTATTTATTAGCAGAAAAATATAAGTGTTTTTCCCAGAGTTTACATAAAGTTACTGTTCTAAGGGTTTTTCCAGATTTTACAGTGTTTGGAGTAAAATTATCTATAAATTTTCAAATACAGTGTTTTCTATTTACATCAAATACATCATACTCAAACAGTGAAAAAGATTTTACTGGTTCGGAGATGAAACTTCATCTTCTGCTCAACTCCAAACAGCTTAGAAATGTAATCGTTACAGAGAGTGGATGAAATATAACAGTAGTTTATAACCCCCTACCCAAATCCAAAATCAAAATTTTGAGACTAAATGACTAAGAATCTGAAACTCTCGGTACATAGTATCTAAAGCATACCTGTAAACATAACCAAGAAACTATAGGTCAGCAGGGAAAGCTTCCTCATATTTTTGATTGGATATCAACCTCGATAGGTCTTTTGTTGGATCTAAAGCTGCCTCAACCTGAAGCATGGACAGATAATGCCCTAAACTTAGAATAGCAACCCAAAAACCTTCATGATAAATATTGATTGAGAGCTACATATCAACTTTCATACTTTAGGTTCATCTTACCCTGTAAATCACCACAAATAAATATGAAAAACAGGGTTCAAACCTTCTTGTGGAGTTAGAGACCACGCAAAGATCCATTGCTAAGTTGTGGAACCAAGGGATTGACAGCACTTGTGTTTCCTCCTGCAGCAAGACTTAATAGTTTTTGCTGGCCATCAACAATTTCTCCGCTTAAGGTTTGAGCCATTGATGATGCAGAATTAATGGAATCCTGCAAGTTAAACAGAAGGCACAAATAGTTCGACCGCAGATGTGAAATGTCTTGGCAAGAATGATGACATGTGCAACAGTTATTTGTCACTTTGACAAGTCTATAACAGATCATTAGGATCAAAATCCACACTCTTTATGCCAAAACATTGCTTTCTCTGATACCCCTAAGATTACTTTCCGGCAGACCATACTTCTAATCAGAGTGCGTAAATGAAATCATTTTGATTTATTAGACATTGGAGGTAAGAATAGGAAAAGACAAAGGCGTGCTGCTTCTCAAAGAAGGGGATAACATGTGAATTGTGCACTCTTAAAGCAAGGGCCAACAGAGAACTTGCGGACTCAAAATGTTGCAGAGCTGCAGTTCTATGTTCAACCATTCCTTTCTGAAAGGTAGCATCAACTTGCTCAAACATAGTTTTGCATGACTTCTAAAAGGCAGGGATCACTGAAGCCCTCCACAATAGACTTCAAAGCATCCTGCATGAAAAGACAGATAATCTCAGAAATTCTCTGGACGCATGTCAGATGGTAAACACCCAACTTGTGCGATAATAATAAATTTAACTTTGGTCCACATACGAATAAATTAGCTATACTAAGTCAGTTGAATTAGTAAGAACCTGGAGTGCTTGCTTGCCAGAAGTTTGAAACTGTGCTTGGATTTGCCTACCAACAGTAGCTTCAAGTCTTGAATTAACTGATCTCTCCAGCTGATTCACTGCCTTGTCACCAACCCTTCTCTGCAGCACAGAGTATCAATTAGATACTCATACAACAATTCATTGGAAGAGCCATAGTTTCATAATTCTAACCTGGAAGGACTCTACAATCGCTGAAGTTATCGATTTCTCAATACTTGGAGTGATTGTGTAACAAATGGCTGTTCCAACTGCAGCAAACTCCTTTTTCACCACTTTCTTGAATAAGGCTGTCAAGTCCTTGTTAATTAAGTTTGTGAGCATGCTTGTTATTTGCTGTGTGCGGTCTCATGATAATTTCTCATTTTTTACATTTTCCTCATAAAAAAGAGCCCACAAGGCATCAGTACTGGCTTTAACAGCTTTCTCAATGTTCCTCCCTATAGCTGCCTCCAGTCTCCTACCTTCTTTGGTAACAGGGATGGTAACTAAGTTTGACATCTGCTTTTGCAAATCCTTTTGCATGGTCATTAGCTTCACAAAAGCAAAGTCAAGAGTGAATAAGTTGACTGAAAAACAGAATGCACATGTATGTAATATTATTCATGATGGCTTATCATAGATGCTATTGCAATTACACAAGACAGACCAAAGTTAAACTCACAACCTCCAATTTCACATAAAACCAAAGCTCTGCAATAGCCATATGGGTGTTATTTCAAATTTTTAGCACAAGTAAAAAAAATGAAGTCACTAGCAGAATCGTGTTGTTGACCAACAAAAACAACCATATATAAAGGTTTTATGGTATTACTTTTGATAACCCAAATATTATTATTTTTCAAAGCAAACCAAGTATGCAGTAACCGTAAATGTTAAAATGATCTCCTTCCTATACAATGGTGTTAATTACTTACCAATACATCTCTCTTGATCATAAGAAACTATTTTTAAGCAGAAAAACAGAACAACTTGGCATGCATTAAAGATATGTTAATATGTCACTGCTCCAAGCAATCACCTGATTAAGCATATGCTGCATAGCAATATCTTGAGGAAAGGCAGCTTGTGCAGAGGGAGCTTGTGCAGAGGGCAGACTTGAACTCTCACCATGATCATTGGACAAATCAGCAATATTAAAAACATTAGAATATGGAGAACATTGACCTAACACTTCATAATTTTTCTCCTGCTTTTTACCCTTTGCCCTAGGTGCTCTTGTTTGTGGAAATGTTGCAGTCATAGCTTGCTCAGAAACCTTTCCAACCATATCTTTTGTAGAGTCCTGTAAGTTCATCTCATTGTTTTGAGGAGGTTGGGCAAGTGACTCCATTCTGCCAGCTCTATCAACTTCCCGACCTCCCTCCACAAAATAATTTTCTGTGGATATTCCAGAGCTCACTCCGTCCATCTCAATTCCAAAGTCTGAAGCCTGGAAGCAAAATAATTTGTCTCTATTTTCTGAAACAAAGTTTTCAGATTCTCTCTTGGAACCAAATTCACCATTATGAATAGGTTTTGTTTCAACCATTACTTTAACCTCCACTTCAGCATTGCTAACTTTGCTATTGACAATAACCACTTGAATATTCACATCTTCCTCATTCTTATCCTCAATAATACTAGCAATTTTGGAAAATGAGGCCGACATTAAGATCTCTGAAGGAGTTATCAAATGAGTTGGATGTTTGAACATCACAGATGGATTAAGCAACATAGATGTATCATTTGCTGCAATTTTCATTTGATCACTCTTCGCATCATTATGCAAGGAAGGCACGTCAGATAAATTTGAATGAGTGGTGTCCATTTTCGTGTCAACTTAGTCAATAATTGGTTGGTTTCCACCATGTTCACTGAGTGCGGAGCCCAGATCAGAGCTAATTGTTGGATATCTAAAACCAGAAAGGTTTCTAGATAGCCTTGACTCAGCGGAAGAGGTGGTGATGCAACACAAACAACATTTGTATTAGAAGTTGTCTGCTCCAGAGACATAGTTTTAGAGTCCATGCTAGATGTCATATTTTCTTGCAAAGTGGCATCCTGTAGGGAAGTAGAGTATAGAGGTTACCTTACAGTAGTAGCAGTCTCAGAGAAACTTAGTTTGGATGCTAAACTAGGAGACAGAAACCTGCTAGGTTTATTTCCATTTGCATCCAAAGCAGCAAACCCTTCCACACTACCTGCATCACGTGAAAGACTGGAACCTGACCTGTCCGACTACACACTGCCTGTTGGTGGTGGCAGACACTGGTACAAGTCCAAAGCATACTGCTGAATAGCTATTGTCTAGACACAATAAAGCTTAACCATATGTTCACCAGGAGCAATTGTCCCAGTCAAACTTAAAATAGGCAGGGTCACTGTAAACTTGGTTATATAATCAATGCGGCTTGCTGCAGGATTAGCACCATAGTCTCAGTGTACATAATATATTACTTTCCTCTTAGCATTTGCAATTAAGATAATGCCAGCTCGAGACAAAACCACAACTTGGTTAAAGAATGCATCCTCAACACGAGGTTCAGCTGAACTCTTCAAGTCCAATGTCTGAATACACTTCCATGATTCAGCATAATTAGGATGCAGCCATCCTTCTTCGCTCACTGAGGCCCAAATCTTCACCTCACGGTTTAAATGTCCCTGGAAAGAGATTACTTCTTTTAATAAGGTTTCCTAGTTAAATTACAAACAAATGTAATAAACAAGCTGTCATTATAAGGCAAATGCAACAATTAGCTCCTGTGAAATTCACTCTAAAGAGGAACTTTCTGAAAACATAAATAAACAGAGGTTGCTAACATTGTGTTTAAGATTTTTTAGCAAACTTATGAATGCCTGAATAAAACATCGTAGCCAAAAAAAAAAAAAAAGGCGCTTAACCATCCAGGATACTGAGCCAGAGCACCTAAGAGGAAGCTGCTTAGCGTTTGGGTAGGATAAGGAACTAAGTGAGCACATACCGCTGTAATAATAATGACGTGACCTGCCTGGTGGGGAGCAGTCAAGTACTGAGCTGAAGTCACAGGTTGGCCACCATGTGGTTTCAGTACAGTAAGTGGTGCTGCCTTGCCATCTTCCCAAATCTTTATCTGTTGGACAACAAGAAATTTGCCTGGACATGTTCAAAACATTTATAAAAAATTATCAACCAGAAGGCAGATGAATGCACAAACATGAAAAAATGAATTATTAAAACAGTAGAAAAAAATATCTTGTCGAAAGATGAAATTTACTGCACTATACACTGGATCTAAAATTCAAAGGGTGGAGGAGAGAGAGAGAAATTAGAAAACCAAAGAATTGTCAATATACCTGTGACCATCAATGAAGAACACTCATTGCATACAATCTAGCGGGGATCATTGCCACGGTCAATTAACTTCCCTCATACAACTCCAGTAGGAACTTCAAATAAATCATTTTTTTATTCATTTCATTATTAAATAATCATTAAGTGAACCATTCCTTAGCTAATCTGACTTTTTTCTTCATATAAAATTTCAGCAACCACATAAATGAAAAATAAAAAGATAAAAATTATTACCTGTACAAAATAACTTATAAAAGCACAAACCACTCCGTCAGTAGATGCAGAAACCAAACGCGTAGCCGTCCATTGACACATGAACAAATCAGTGACTTCTCCATCATGTCTACCAACTAACCGAACCCCACCCATTGGATCATCAACAGAACATCAAAGAGGTGACTCTGCTGAAAAGTCTTTACCCTTGTTAACTTTCGTAGCATCAATTCTTAAAACACATTTTCCAATCCCAACCACCAAAACATCCTGTAAAATCAAATCAAATCATCATAAGTAAAAGAGTCAAATTAACACCGTAAAATTTAAATTTCCCCCAAAAACAAAAAGAATTGTATTCAATTAATTACTTGATTGTTACAATGCCAACAAACACGTGGATGCAGATAAGCTCCCTTTACTTCTCCATCCATAAGTTGAATAGCAATATGAAGATTTCCTGTTATTTGTGGCTTATCTTGATCATCTGAACCTTCATATATCTTCCACCCATAAACCCACCCCTCCAGACTCACACTAGCCAAAAGGTGCACATCCTCAGCATAAAAGGCCATGTCTGCCACTCGCTGAGCCAAAGAACATATCATATAGACAATGTTTCATACTGATAGCAAAATTCAATAAATTTGAAAACACAATAAATTTCAAGAGGTCTAATAAAAACATGTTCATGAGGTTAAAACAAAATACAAACTAATCCAGATGCTTAATTTTACGGTCCAATATCACGCAGGGGTAAATTTAATGCGGTTTAGCTCAATGCAGAGAAACCCGACTTGGTTTATTTATTCGAAAAATAATCACTCTTAAGTTTTAAGGGATATCAGAGAGGCTTCTGGCAAACTTTAGAAGACATTTTAATGTTTCAGAATTTCTAAGAGGGGTTATTTATGAATTTTGAACCATCCAATTTCGCATTTTCATGAACTTCGAAAGCATTCTAGTTCACGTTTCGACGAATTTGTAACGACTTGTTAAAGAAATTTACGCTGGAAAATAACCAAATACCTTAGTGCAGCCGCGGAGCAAGGAGCAAGAAGCCGTATTGAAATTCAAAACCTGACATTGCAATCTTTAAGTCCGTAACAGACGTAATGCTTATTAACAGCAATCTGTCTCCCGAAAACAAGCCCACGATCGGACCCGTACTTAGTAATCGGAGTTGCCTCCAGCTGCGGTATTTCTCGCTCTCGTTCGTTGACGTCCACGTCATAAACCACGTAATCACCCAAAACCCGCCTCCCTCTGTCAAGCGTGCAAGAAGAACCGGAGGCAACTTGGTTATTGTTGCTATTTCTGTTCAGAAGAGCGAGAATTCTGGGGCCAGCATTGGGGTGGAGAGTGGGTGAAGGACAAGGGATTAAGCGATGGGGGTGCATGTCAGAATGAGGCTCAGGAGGAAGTGAGAATGGGAAGAAGGTGGCGGCAGTGGGGGGTGGAGGATAAGGAGGAAAGAAATTGTGCATGTCCAATTGGTTTTGGTTATGAATGTGATTTGGAAATGACATTAGTAAGGGCTGTTCATGGGAACTGTAAGAATGTTTGGCTTGGCTGCAGTACTAGAACAACGACTGAAGTAGGACTGACGAAAGAGAAACGACAGGGACAGAGAAAGAGAAACAGAGAAGGGGTTTTGCGGGAAATTAAAAATAGGGTTTGTCAACCCGTGTGCATCTCTGCAATGCCAAGGCTTTTAATTAATTTAATAATTTACTTTTTAATATTTAAAATTAATATTAAATTAATGAATATATATTTTATTATGGAATTTTGTTTGTACTCAGTTCCATTCCAAGAACTCGTTTAAGTTCAGGAACCCAGAATCGCCCAGCTTCCATTTAGGTCCAAAACAGCAGAACCTTCGCCATCGCTTGCATCAGATGAAATCCTGGAATCTGAATTCTCCAGGCCTACATTTCCTAGAGGTGGCTGGCAGACACTGGGACAATTTCAAATCATGCTCCAGAGTAGCAATTGTTTGGACATAATAAAGCTTAACTGTATGTTCACCTGGAGGATCAATCCAACTGAAACTCAAAAGGGGCAAGGTCACTGTAACCTCTGCTAATACAATCAATGCAGCTTGCCATCCTTGTTCATTTCCGGATGCCCAAATTTTCACTTCTGGGTTTAGAGGTCCCTGGAAGAAGAAAACCTGATCGTTCAATCAAAAGGAAAAGCTCACAACCAAGCAGTCAAACGTAATGCAGCAGAGCTAACAATTAGTATAACCATCTAAGAATTACTGCACTAGAGTTTCGAAGGGAAGTTGCTTAGCATTCTAGAGCATAAAGAGCCAAGGGAGAAGGAGAACATACCTCTGTGACAAGTATTATATGACCCGCTAGACGGGAAGCAGACAAGAACTTATTAGCTGAATTCACAGATCCGCCACCATGTGGTTTCATAGCGGTGCTATCTTGCCATCTTCTAAAATCCTTTTATGTTGCACATCAAAATGAAATTAGCACCAACACATTAAAAAAAATAATAAATGCGACAATTTTATTATATCAATAATATAATCTGGATTAAATAATTTTATCGTATTAATTATATCGATATAATAGCAATCGTTTCATTTAAAATTTTTTTTATTTAAAGTATTTATGCAAAATTTGAATGCTCTCAAATGAAATATAGATGCAGGCATATTGTTGAAAAAGATGGAATTGACACCCCCAAATGATAAAATCTAAATTGGAGGGAAGAGAGGAATTAGGAAGACAAAAGATAGTGAAAGAGCCGACAAGAGTCATGGGAAAACACAGAGTCATTGTAGACATTCTGGTAAGATAATTGTCCCATTAAATTCACTGGCAACACTCCAGCAGGTTCGTCGACTAGAATTATGCAAAACTTGCGTCAAAAAGTAAGACAATGTACATAACTCAGAGATAGAAGCACAGACCATGCCATCAGTAGAAGCAGAAACCAAACAGGTGGTGGTCGTCTATAGACACATGGACATAATCTCCCTCTGCTTCATCATCAGGAGATTCGTATACCGTCCACGCATAAACCAGCCCCTCCAGACTCACACTAGTCGGAACGTGCATGTCTGTCTCCCAATAACAAGCTTAGGATCCGAACAGCAGTTAGCAATCTGTGCAAGCTTTTTTACACTAACTCCGTGGAAAATTTACTTCCTTGTCCGGCTTTCTCACTAAGATAAGAGGCCGTGTACAATATTACCCTTTTTTAGCAAAAATTAAATTACATGCATACCCCCATTTCGAGTTGCTTGTCCCATTTCCAGAATTTGAAATCTGACCAATAAAAAGCTGCCATAGCAACCCATCACTCCAATAGAATAAAAACTCCTTTTTTTTTTTTTAATTTACAGTACCTGCAACAAACACACCTTTTCTTCAAATTGAAATACTATCAACCTTTCTTCCAACTATTTATTTCTATTATTATTGCTTACCTTTTAAGCGAACAATTACTATAACGTTCAAGCATTACCCTTTCGCTACACGTTTTTCCTTCAGAATTCAGATCCTATAAGAGATTACGCACAACCCAGTTCAGAATTCTCAAGATCCAACCAGAATTCGGAGAGAAAGGAAAGAAGAGTTTTAACAAAGGGAACTGCGCGAACATGTGTTGCGGAACCAAGGTATGCATGTTCTGCATTTGCTTGATTGCGGTGGTGGTGCTTATCGGGTTTCTATTCGGTTTCGGAGTATTCAAGAAGGCATTTCACAAGGCTAAAGATAATCTGCATGCCTGCGATTCTAATATTCACGGATCTCTTTGTGGAACTGGAAGACCCTTCTTGGGTTATGTTCCTCCTCCCAGTCCATTTTAGATTATAATTCATTTATTCGTTCATTCGTGTTGCTGATTTGGATGATTGTATCAGTTGGATTTCGGGATTACTTCATGTTGGATCTATAAAATATTATGTGTTTATGTTTCCGGTTTTCACCTTGATGTTAGTGATAGTGATGATTCAATTTAGTTTTAGGTTATCATTAATTTGATTATACAATATTATTATTTATTAGAATAATTCAATCTTACAGCATGTGAATATGATGTAACGGTCATGTCTACTTCCAATTAAGAACTTTTTTATCAGGTAATTTGAGATTCTGGAATTGAGCTTAAAGATCCCAATACGAATTAGCAGCGTTTGATACCACGGATAACTAGTCTAGAAGAATTCCATCAGTCCCACAAAGCGTTGAAAACTGACCATGGCCATCATCTAGACAAAGTGCTTTTGAGGAAGTACCTTACCGGACCAGTCTGGTCTTTATATACGAAGCACTTTTTGGCCAGAGAATTAGAGATTCTAGTTTCATGGAACACAAGATGATCGGTATTTACATTACAGTCCCAAGCAGGATAGAAATGACTATCACCGGAAAACCGAACGCAGGCGCCAAGTGTTGACAACTAACTGGTTTAACCAAACGGATTTAGCATAGGCTCGTAGCAAAAACGGATAAGAATGTGATTTCAGGTATGAAAATTTTCTGAAGTTTAAAAATATGTCTACCACCTTGAATGACAATGAAGAAGATTTTTACAGCGGTTTGAAATGCCGTATATCTAGCATAAGCTCATGACAAAATTGATTTCATGTACATTTGTATAAAGGATGCGGTTTGGTGGAAGCAACTAACAATGTCACAGTATGATAATAGCAAAGTAGTAATGATGATGATGATGATGATGAGTTGAACAAAATACTTCTTCTAGACATATCCATTTGGTTTCTCTCCACTTTTTGCTGATCTCTTCTGTACGTCTGCATCATAATGTTGAATTGCAGCATCTAGAGCCTGCACCAAAATAGCTCTTTTCCATGAGTTCTAGGAAACACTAGGATGTAACTACGAACACAACCCAATAAAAGTATATTATTTTCTTCCCAGGACAGTTCAAGTTCAAATGGTCTATAAACCATGCAATTGAACCCAGTGACGCGCTGACCTGCTGCATCGGACGAACAAGGAGGGAAACCTGGTGCCGGAGATCTGATGGCAAAGATGCCTTCAATTCCTGGGATTTGATAAAAGAATAAGAAAGGATGTAACTTGACTTGTAACTACTAATGCCCTTTGTAAATCCTATGAAAGGATGTAACTTGACTTGTAACTACTAATGCCCTTTGTAAATCCTATGATAAAACAATCAACAACACAGAATATTACATATTAGATGCGGCACTTCACCAGGCACCTAAGTTAGATCAGCCCCAAAAGCTTTACCATAATAAAGTTTAGAAATTAACATAATTCATGCCCCCAGCCTTATTCATCAGTCAAACCATAAGAAAATGCTTGACGTGGAGCGCAGAAACAATAAACTAATACACAATGTTTTTATCCCAATTTCCATTCATCCACAGATCCAAAAAGTGGATACCATCAAAGTAGATGCTCAAGGCAGTCTGGCACTCGAGTACTCATTTTAAAAGCAAAATACAAGGATACAGACCTGTAAGGTAAAGCAGGGCCAACAATTTTCTTCATTTAGGGACAACTAGGATAGGAATGACTTCTTCAAATGTAAAAGGTGTACAAATGACCATATTAGTGAACAGAAAATGTGCCCACTGATAGGGCATCCATCCTATGGAGATCAGGAGCAAAACGTTACCCAATCTTTCATCCATTGCAACTTACCTCAAACAACTCCTCTTTTACATCAGACAAATGGCTCAAGAAATTCTTCTTTTTCATGGGATTAATAAAAACATGTAAAATGGGGAAAACAGGGGAAGAGTAGAAATCCTAGTCCTCTACCTAAAGGTTCTTTTCAGTAGTAAAGCTCTATAAGACCTGTCAACGATGCTTGTTTCGCTAGCAATCAATTCAATGCAAAGCCATGAGCAAAAACAAAAGCCAAAGGCTGTAATTTAGCCACAAACATACCTCCAGTTGTGGATACATGTTTGACATGGCATCCTTCAGTCTGTTTACCTGCATATATCAAAAAAAGAACAAGGAACATGGAAATGCTAAATCTGATGAATCAAAAGCAACAGTTATGTTAAAAGAACTCTGACCAAAGGCATGTTTTAATGTTGTGTAATGCATTATTTATCCTTGCTAATTATGCATTTTGAGGCAATGCTTGCTGACTACTTTCAACTATGCTGAACTAAAATCCACTTCCCATAAAAGAGAAAGCTTCCTTCCACAATAAAAGTTTCAGGGTAATCCACATGGTAAACAGATGTGTACCCCACCCCCACGTAATTTTTTTTCAAACAACATTGGCATTTTTGTTAAGAATCTATTCGATCTGGCCTTTGAATTATTTGAATTGTGACACAGATACGAGGGGGAAGGTTCTTTGGGTGGCTGGTTGGTCAACCCGAAGAACTTGAATTCACAAACGATAAAATTATTTGAATTGAAGTTTCCATAAATCCTGGCCAATGCAAATGTTGAATCACAGATATTGCTAGGTTTAAACTTCTAACATTCCAAAAGAGGAAAAAATGTTCATAATCTATGAAAATTTAAAATGTTGTTTGGAGAACACTAACCTTTGATTTGCAAAAAAAGACATATAATAAAAGAATCTCATTTGTGAAAAAGGAACAAGAATATTTACCTTGGTGTAAAGATATGTGGTAGTAATTGGATATGATGACCAGAAATGCTTCAGTATTTCTTGAAGAGACATCCAATGCTGCAGACAATAAAAGTTTTCTCTGTAAACATAATTTCACTGGAAACTAAATCAAAATCCATCAATATAATTAGTAAGTTCAACAAGAAGCAAAAATTTGATTTAGTTCAAAGTGAAGTCTAATGCCGAACATTTCACATATCATTGGCCACAGTCAACTTACATATAGCAGTTTCTCCTTGGTTGTATTTGGCAATCTGTCTAGAACACTCTCTTGGGGATTTTTACCAAGATGATATTTGATACTAGAGATATTATGGGTCAATCCATTGAATACCTAAACACAAAGTTGAACAGATATACTCTTGAATCAATATTATAATTCCACTCTTTCTACATATTAGACATAAATTACCATCACAAGCAAAGATACTAATACCTTAAGAGCCACTTCGGGATTAACTACAGGTTCAGTCAATCCCATGTCTTTAATCTCAGAAATTGCATCCCTCAGAGAACTATATGCTTCCTGGGTTGTCAAGCTGCATTTCATGGATTCCGCTCTAGCCTGTGCATCTCTGGAAGCTTTTAGTGCATTACCTTGTTGAGAATCAAAGTACTCCCGAGCATCCTAGTTTCAGAAATAGAACAAAAAATTATCTATTGAACAGAAATAGACTAACAGCAGAAAATGAGAAGGGAGAAAACCTTAATGCTAAGTAAGGCTAGAGGAAGACTGTGTGGTGCCTGGAGATCCTCAATTTCTGCCACCTGTGAGACTCTTTCCAATCTCTCCTCATTTGCATCTCCATCAGTTCCTTCCTTACCTATATTAACTGCAAATAATAGGGAATTATAGCACCAATAACGAAGGTTAAATTGGAAATGGATAAACTACGGAAATCTAAACCATACTAACCCTGCTTTGACCTGGCAAGTGCCTCTGCTACAGCCCTTGTGTTGTCTTCTCTCTCCACATCTGCATTGACATAGTAACAAAAGTTAACATCTATATATAAGTTTATTAAATAGAAGGCATAACATAACTTATTGTCACAAGTTTGTGTCACATAATGAAGGAATGTACTAAAGATATACAGATTCTATGGAGTGCCTTACCCACAGTTCTTCCTTCAAGAACAACAGCAGCATGCCTGTTAAGGTCTTGCAACAGAGTCCTTCTGTAATGCTCATGCTGCGATTCATTTGATTCCTTGCTACCATCACGAAAGATCCCATGATCCTGCAGATCAACATATTCAAAAAATGATAATTAAAAGAGTTTCCAGCCAATTCAAAAAATAGGTTAGAGGAGCAGTCATGGCACTTTTTTACAACAAATACACTTTCAGGAACTGCATATGACCAATAATAAAAGTTATAATTAAGTCCAACATAGAGTTGGAAACTTGAAATACGAAAAGTGACAGAAGACCAGACAAGTAAATTGGAGAATGGTGCCATCCAACTTACAGGAAGATGGGTGTAATCATCCCCTTCATCAGCTTCCATGTCTAACGTAGGATCAACCCGTCTGATCTGCAATTGTATAGAAGCTTTCAAGGACAAATATCAGAAGAGAGAAATAAAATAAAGTTGGAAACCTTTTAGCAACACAATGATGTTAATTCAAACATTTATGTATTGAGATTGCAACTATCCAAGAAAGAGCACCTTCTTCCTAACTTCACTAGCCAATATATCATCTTCCTTCAGAAAAACAGCAAGCTCCTCATCCTCAGCAGCCTCTGCTGCCACAGCATTAGCATTTTTTGTACGGTTAAGGTATTCTGCTCTACAATATTTGGTCCAGAATTCCATTTCTGTCATCTAAATTTGAATATACATATATCATACACCAAAAACAGAAAAGCAGAAAATACAAAAAACTCGAAGAGATATCAACAGTTGACATAATAATAAGGTTGCCTATTAGCAATGCCTAAAGACTCAAAAGATTAGTTCCAACATTAGCATTACCTTGTTGGGAACTAAAGTCAAGAATGCCTGGTGAACCGCTGGTTTCTCAGCAAAAATCTAGAAGAAAATTTAACCATGAATACAATGAAAATAAGTTAGACAAAAAAATTAACCGCAAAGAAAGCTAAGTGTTTGAAAATTATCTCCATACCGCTTGAAAAGCAAATTAGCAACATGAGATGGCATGGTAGTACTGAATTATTAGTCCCGGTGCACAAAAACAGATTTCTTCAATGTAATAGATTATGATTACTGACCTTCAATTAAAAAGGTTTTAATGACTTGCAATAACATAGATTATGCTAAACAACCAATTGGAAAAAAAAAAAAACCATTTAAAGTTGACATTTACTTTCAATTATTGGTAGGCAAGATTTTCATAAACAATTTCCAAAACACTGTGCATATTCATCTGTAACAATAATTTTTTATTACATCAATTGTATGTCACAGGTTCAACAAAGCAAGTTGTTGTAGCAAATGTTTCTTTTCTTTTTTGTTAACTAATTCTTGCTTGATTTTTCAACCTTTTCTCCTTACTCCTTGGCAGTCCATTTCGGGTTGATCCTAATGATGTTCAAACAATTTTTTCATCTCAACTTCAATTAATTATGCTCCTAAAAAGATTACCATATAAATTTAGTTATAAAAATGTACAAAATTGAAAATAAGAATCCCAACAAACAATTAGGTGGTAGATCAAAATGAGAAGAGACTCACACCTGTAAAATAATCTCTGGTGTCAAACTAAAGGTAACTTTGTTTGTCTGAAATAAAAAGAAAACTACAATTATAAAATTGCCAAGAGTGAAATTACATGGCAACTAATAACAAACTCATAACAAAATGAAAAAAAAAAACTCACACTATTGCAACACAGAGAGAGAGAGAGAGAGAGAGAGAATTACATACTCGGCCATCAGTTGTTGGTCTGATATCTGAAATCATGACACTTTTAAAACCAACACGCTGTTTTGACTTCCTGCTAGAATCTCTATCCAGCAACTTCTGCATTATGAACAAACAGCAGAGTAACAATTAAATGTCCCTCAGAAATTATTCGATCTTCCTATAGATAGAATAGTAGCTCAATGTAGATGTTTATCCAATGGAGGAAACAGAAAGATAGAAATCAATTAATAGCAGAAAATTCATATGTTAGTGACATGCAGAAGACATCAAAATACAATATTTAATCATAGATCTTCAAAAAGAAATCCAACCTTTCTTGCAGCCCAAAATTCAGCTTCTGTCAAGATATTACCACCTACAAATTGCTGATGAAGTTTCTGCAACTCGCTGCCGATGAAAAATTTGTGATATCAAGCAAATAAAAACTGATTCAATACTAGATTTAAGAACAAAGGTAACTCAGAAGCAGAAGAAGGATCTAAAATTGAACTGTCTTTTGGTAACTAGATTACACAAATATATAAAATAGAAAAGTATGGGAAAGTAAAATTACCTATCCTCTTGCAAGAGCTTAATCCGAAGCTCCATTTCTGCTTTACTAAGTTGTTCATCAGGTAACTTAACAGCAGATTTTTCAGATGCAGCATTTGAAGTTTCTCTAGACTTCTCAAGGACTTTACCTGCTCAAGAGGCACCCAGCAGCGCACAATCAGAACAAACAACTTAAACTAACTTAAACCAATAAATCATGCATCTATTGCTTTATTTATTTATTTTGATTTTTAAAAGGCAACCACAAAGAGGGTATTCAATCAGCAAAAAAGGAATTAACCAGTAAACCTTCCTAGCAAATGGAAGTCTGCATCAGTAGCACAAACCAAAAACACAAATGCAACTAAAATCTTCAATTAAATTGATGCCACTTACTCACAAAATCTCGGCAAACATGGAGGTCCGAATAACTATCAAACTCAAAAATGTAGCTTCCACCCTGAAACAATGCAGACGTTACACAAAATATACTCAACCGCAGATAAAACATGAAAAGCTAACAGCAGATGAGAAAATTTTTGTTTTAAAACCTGAACGTTGGATAAATTAATCAGCGGCGGCTTGTTCGATCCCTCCTTAGTGTATTTATGCCCTGTAAATAAATACCATAAAAATCAGAAAAATCTAGATCAATATTGGTTTTCGCCACCATCACTATCATAAAATAACCAAAAACAAAAAATCCCACCATGAATAGACTTAAACTCCACAGCCAGCTTCGTACTGGAGTTCCTATTATCCGGCATGAACATCAATTTCTGATCATTCTTCACAAACGAAGAATAAAACACTAATTAATAATGCGCTAATGATTGATGTGCGACCAAACAGAACAAAAGGTAGAAACTTTAACATCAGGAAAGGACGTTGAAAGAGAAAACAAAACCATTCTGAGAGCACCGGGAGAGCCGGGGTCCTTGACGGAGGTCTTGTACTTGGCTCGTTTCGTCACCTGCCCGCTCGACATGGGGGCGGCAGAGGGCAATCACCAAATGATTCAATATTTCAATCAATCAAGGAAAGTTGAGAAATTGAAATCGGAACATAGAATTCACTGATTTGAAAGAAGGAAAAGAATCTTGTGATTAATTCGGGAAGAAACGACGCAGTATTCTGAAGCTAGATGAGGCCTGATTCGACTGCTATTTGCTAAGTTAAGACAAGGGCAACACGCTCAATCAAGTCCTGCCTACTTGCAATGCAATACAGAGAGCGGAAACAGCTTATTTATACCAAGGCTTTTCTTTAACACACTGTATATTTATGTACTCGATGTAACTGCATCGAAAACGATACCACTACATAAATTTTCCTTTCGCTAAAAACAATTTCCGTGCTTTGCTATGCTACGTGTTCTTACAGCATTGGCTAACATAAATACAATACGTGCTCCCCACCCGACAGAATCCTACAACTTTTCTTCTTCTTCGAGCAATAAACTAGAAAAAATAACCAAATGGAAGGCTTTAACGCGAAAGGAGTCCAAGTTAAAGGTAAAAGCTCAAGAACGCGATAGAATACGAAAATTGAGAAACCAGAGCACTATATATATAAACCAAATTATACAATCAAAACTTCACACGAGTAAAAGTTAGAAGACAGGCAGAGATCCAATCCGAGGAAGAGAAAAAAAAAAAGAAGATTACTGTAATGACTGTAGATGAACAGATCATCAGCTTGGACGTTGACCCCCATGAAACCGTAAAACCCATTAAACCCCCGTATAATATGTATGTCTGTGTAGAATTTATGATTAATATTTGGTTTTTCTTTCTGGGATATCTTTAACAGGTTGAAAACGTGAAAGCTCTGCTTGAAGTCGAGGTAAAAATTCTTCCTTTTTTGTGTTTCTGGATTAAAGGTTTGGTCTTTTGGCTAAGTCTGTGATGATGGGTTGTTTTCTCGTTGAGAGAATACGTAAATAAGAAAAAAATAATGGAATTTTGAAATTGAAAACGAGTCTTGTTAATGAGTTACAGTTTTTGTTTGTTTGTGTATATGAGCAGACACGCGTGCCGCTTCAGCAACAACAGCTGCTCCATAATGGGAGGGAGATGAGGAATGTCGAGAAATTGAGTGCATTAGGTGTTAAAGATGAGGATTTGGTGATGATGGTCTCTAATGCTGCATCTAGGTGTGTTACATAATGCTTGTTCTGTTACATTGCTTTTTTAATGGCGTGATCTCCACCACGAGCATTGTTTTTTAGTGGGTCCCAGATTGATCCATCTCATTGGTTATTCCAATTTTGGCATAGTGATTAAATGTCATAATTTTGTTGTGTGAATCTTTGTAACGATGGCTTCAACATCAATATACCAGTATAATGCATACCGTCTTTAGGTTCTTTAATCTAGTTAGATATATTAACAGTTTAATTTGTTAGTAATGTGATAATTCAGTTATTTATCAAAGAAAACTTATAATTCTTTGTCGCTATTTTCTCAGAAGGCAAGTGGATCACAGTGCTACTAGAAACTCCAATTATTGAGTGGTTTTTTTTTGGGTCAATTGAGCCAGAAATTATAGAGATACATGGTATTTTTTTTATGTTGAAAGGTTGAATTAGGTACATTGATTACATGTCACAACAAGTTACAGGAAAAGAAAGTTAAGGGCTGTAAAATTGTTTAGTCAAAAATTTGTGCAAACTTGAAAAACAAAGAAAAAAAGGGAAAGCCTCTTCTTATTGAAGTTTGAAATGTTAACTTCTATAGAGTAAAGGACAAGATAGGCTGCAAATCTTTTTATTTCTGCCTTTTTTTCGTAGTTCATGTACAGTCAGCTTCCAAATCTATAGCACTAACTGTCGAAATTCCAAAATATTTCAGCACATCAACCAATGATGTGGGCTTGAATCCAGACAGGTCTGCTGTGAGCCCTGCAGCTTTTCAGCAACAAATTCGAAATGATTCTAATACGATGACACAACTGTTTCAGGTAGACAGGATTGTTGGTTGAAGAACCGTCCATCATTGTACAGATTAGCTTATTTTATGTGGCCAGTTCTTAGATTTGTGGATTTTTGATTATAAATTGGTATTGAACTTTCAGAGTGATCCTGAATTAGCACAAGTTCTACTTGGGAATGATCTCAACAGACTGCAAGACCTATTACGAGAGCGCCATCATCGGAGATCTGAGTTACTACATCAACAAGAAGAGGAATTGGTAAGTAAGCTTGTATCACTGTGAATGAAAAGTTTTCTGTTTCTAGATATTCTTGTTCTATTCTGTCCAAACTATGAATGTCATTTTAATAGACATTTTTGAGCCTATAATTTAGGTATGACCATTATGAATTGACTATGGATTTTAAATGAGAGGCTGATTCATCCATTTCCTTTGTGTTTGCTTTAGGCGCTTCTTTATGCAGATCCTTTTAATGTTGAGGCACAAAAGAAAATTGAAGCGGCCATTCGCCAGGTCAGTGTTAATTCTGAAAGTTGTAAAAAACAAACCAACAACAACTTTGACTTGTAATTTTCTATGTTTCTGCATTGTTTCTTACCCCTGGATTGAATTGGAGAATATCTTGTTATTAAGGTTCAGTTGTGCAAACTTCTTATTGTTACTGATTTTTGCATGTGGTTTGGCTACATGAGTTTCTTCTGTGCAATTTTCAGATCTTATATATTTAGAATTTCTCTGAAGATTGTATGGCAGATTACCTTCTGTTCTCTTTTCATGTTCCCTAGAGGGGCTGCCTCTTCTATTTATAGATTATTGACCTACTTCATATTTTTGAATTTCATTTGCAGAAAGGAATTGATGAGAACTGGGCAGCCGCCCTGGAACACAACCCTGAAGCTTTTGCAAGGGTGGTATGTATGGTGGCTAACCTTGTACACTACTTTTCAAATTCATTTGGTTTTTTGTTTTTAGCTTTAATACTATTTGTTTAACACTTCAGGTTATGTTGTACGTTGACATGGAGGTGAATGGTGTTCCTTTGAAGGTAGAGATGATAAGAAAATGATTAGTCTGTGCTCATGTTGCATTATATCATTTTTTTTTTTAAACACATGGCTGGGCATGGTATAGGATATTAAAGCTTATACTGTTCGGTGTCTTCTTGTTAGCTTCTCTTGTGTTCTCTAGAACATATGCAGTCCCTGGAAATTGTTGCTGTTAATAATATACTTATATAAGATTGTCGCTTGGGGTGTATTATATGCATCTTATTACTGAGAGTCTCAGGAAATTAAAAAAAAACTCGATTTTTCATTTTCATGCTTCCCTTTCAGGCATTTGTAGATAGTGGTGCACAGTCAACAATAATATCAAAAAGTTGTGCGGAGCGATGTGGGTAGGTGTTATGTATCTTTATTATTTTATTTATGTGTTACTACCGTTGCATTTCTGAAGAATCCCTTTGCCATGCAAGTTACTGTTGTGCATGATTGAGTTAGTAAAGAATAATAGAGCATGGACCTGTGGAAACTTACATTTATACTTAAATCAGGCTATGAATGGATGGTCACTTGTTATTGTTGTACAACAAGGTCAATGTGAATTCTATAGGTGCCTGCATTATTGGATGGCACTTTGTGCATGATCTGTTGGGTATAATTGTTGCATTCTCTAATTGAGATAGATGGCCATGGCTTTGTTTTAGGAATGGGATGGTTAAGATTTGAGTAAAACATAGAATATCTGATGATGATTTTGCAATAGGCCTGGCTCTTTACCTACTTTCTCCATAATTTCTTGTAATCAACATATTATAAACTGTTTTAAGGAGACAATTTCCTGATTGCTGGTTCCTTGCAGTGGTTTTGTTTGGTTAAGCACGTATCATATATATTTTTCTAATTAGTAAGTACTTAAAAATCTATGTTCTAATGCTGTTGGAATGGCTATTTACAGATTGTTGAGGCTTTTAGATGATCGTTATAGAGGTGTTGCTCATGGAGTTGGCCAATCAGAGATTCTTGGTCGAATACATGTAGCCCCAATCAAGGTCTCAAATCTATTTACATGTGGATGTTAAAGAGCCTATACCTTATGCTTTGGGGACAGACTTTTCATTGAAATTTGAATCTATACATTATGCTTAATGCTTCCTTGAATTTTCTCGGTTACCCTTTTTTTTTTTCTTTTTTATCAATTTTTTTGTCTTCCTGTAGATTGGGAATGTATTCTACCCATGTTCATTTGTGGTACTGGATTCCCCCAGCATGGAATTCCTCTTTGGACTAGATATGCTCCGCAAACACCAGGTAGCATCATCTCTTGGTCTAATTTCTGATGTAGAGGCCTATTTCAGTTCTTTAATGAGGTTTAGCAGGATTTGTTTTTTCCTTTAATGGAGCCGTTGCCTGCAGTGCATCATTGATCTAAAAGAGAATGTCTTAAGAGTTGGTGGAGGAGAAGTTTCAGTACCATTTTTGCAAGGTTGGTCTTCTCATATCTGTATTTATTTTTTTTAAGTTTATATTATGTTTAGTGGTAGCCATTATTTTCCATGTATACCTACAATGCTTGTGTGGCTCTGTAGATTTCTATGGAAAGTTGAAATTAAATTATGTGCTTTTCAGAAAAAGACATTCCTTCTCATTTTCTGGATGAAGAGAGGTATTCCAAGCAAGCATCCAGCTCAGGAACTGCAGTAAGTCTACTCTTGATAAAGCAGATTTCCCTTCATGCCCCACATTTCCTAACAATTCAAACGAATTGAACTTTATATAAATTGTGGCTTTGTAGACTTTTAAATGTCCAATGCAGATTTATTTATGTAAATTAGTCTAAATTGATAAGTCTGTACATGAATAGAACTGAAAAGGTTTCATCCTGCCCTACAGGGGTAGGAGCATTGGTAACTTGGAATACTTGTTACCTAGTTCCTCTCATTTACAATTCTCATGCTTATTCTGGTGGAAAAAGACTACATTGTAGGCTAGGCTCTATGGCCATATAATTTAGTGTGGTATGCTTCACATATATTAGTTTTGTGAAGAGAAACAGTACATGGCGTACAATTTCTCTCTAAATGCTCCCTTATTAATTTATGTACCTGTCACATGTTTAGTAGTTCATGTCTAGTAATATCTCTGTGCCTACTGTGTGTTTGGTGTTGATCACTTGTCATTCCCAGGTGACACTAGGAACAACAGATAAGAAAAGTAATGTAACTGCAGGAGGACAATCTTCTGGTAGTTTCTGGTTTTTATTTTTTTATATTTTATATGTCAATCATACTAGTTTTGTCATTTGAATAATGGATAAGCAGATTAATGTATACTACTCTCCATGTCATGATAGCTGAGGATGTTTTTTCATGAACTGCCTTAATAATGTGGTCTGTGAATTTGATTGTATTTATACATTACTGACGATCCTTTCTTGTTTACTTGCACTGATCACAGGAGGCACTCGTGGTGATGCTACTCGGGTAATTCTGCAACATTCTATTTGTTTTGGTGGTCACTAAGGTTTACACTGAACGGATGGCAAAGTTTGCCATCAGTTGTTAGTTGATCATCAATCTAAATTATTCATCCAAGTGGTAGACTAGAGTTAGCGGTCAACCTGGATTACTTTAAAAGTTGGTGGTTATTTTTCTTTTCACTTTTTTTAAACTGAAATCATTTGGCTGTAGGGTGCCGATTTTGAAGCCAAGGTTGCAAAGCTCGTTGAGCTGGGTTTCGGAAGACAGGCAGTAATACAAGCTCTTCAATTATTTGATGGCAACGATGAGCAGGCAGCTGGGTTTCTATTTGGAGGCTAGAATATTTTTGAATTGTTGTTTAAATTTGTCAAATGATTCAATACAATTTTCACAGAATTGGAATTGTTTGAGATGGCATTCCATTTGAGCAAGTCATACTCAGACATTCTTGCAATTCAATGAAAAGCACTCATTTGACGTTCTTAGCATGGTGTAATTCCCTGGGCATTAATTTCTTTCTCCCTCCTACTGTCAAACTTCATGCATAGACGAAATTCATTTACTATCAATTCAACCATAACTGTTGCTTATTGGTTAATCCTCAAAGCTGCTCCAACAGAGTATCTCCTTCGGCTGGAATTTACTGAAGATGCAGAAATTGTGTGCATGCTGAAATATCACTCGAAGTATACAGCAAGTCAGATGCGAGCTGCATGCAGCAAATCCACCAACAAAATAACAATCCAATGGAGGAACAAGAAACCGTGAACAGAAAAAATTCGACCATATTAATGGTTGCGATACATAATTGTTGGAATTTTCCTTGCTTCACATTCTTGTATTTCCGTTAGTACGTTGAACATTAGCCAATGTTTGTAAAATTGCTATTCGAATGGCACTCAGAGACTAATTTAAAAGAACTCGATAACAAAATCAGTATAAATTGGTTCCTTTTTGTCTTTCAGTACGTACGAACGTTATACTATTCTTCATTTGTTCACGTAAAAAATCTATCCAACGAGCTATATTTCATTTCAATGAAGAACTAAGGGCTCCTCCATATGCTCAACCAGCATACGCATGCCTATAGCTTCACAGCAATAGGACTCCTGACATTATGAAAACCATCTGACCACGTAATTGCCCCAAATGCGTAGTCTTCACCCTTAACATTTCCCACAGGATTTAATGCGACTTTAAATGGCAGCTCTTCGCCTATTTTTGTGAAGGTCAAGCTGCTAGGCTCAACAACGACTGAGACACCAGCTGGTGCCTCGACGAGTACTTTGTATGCGCTCGGTTTACCAACGTTCTTGGCTCTTCGAGTAACAATGACTGAGCTATTCAGACTAGGAATCGCAATTGAAGGGTAGTTGAAGTCTGTGATACTGAATGACTCAGGACATCTGAACTTTTCTTCCATTGAGAATCTGTATATCGTGCTTTCATTGTAGTGACGACCACATAAGTAGCTCAAGTAATCATCAACACCCAATTCATAAACAAGGCCAGGATCCGTTGCACTGTTTGGATTGACATGTCCTGCACCATATGCGAATGGGGTTGCCTGGAGTTTGTTTGAATCCAGAATTGGTTGCTTGCTTACATCTGTCGGTGTTGCTGCAATTAAAAAATGAGGTTAGTATAATGAGAAAGGATAATTACACTTTTAGGACTATATATTGAACTTGATTAGATTGGTTTGGGTAAAATAATGATATATTTATACCGGTGGTCATGATTGCAGA
Source organism: Swietenia macrophylla (assembly GCA_032401905.1). Taxonomy (NCBI): domain Eukaryota; kingdom Viridiplantae; phylum Streptophyta; class Magnoliopsida; order Sapindales; family Meliaceae; genus Swietenia; species Swietenia macrophylla. The sequence goes on along the minus strand of CP135566.1, from coordinate 3,114,696 downwards.
TCTAATAGCTGCTGGACTCCAATCAGGGTGGAGAGTTTTGAGAAGGCCAGCAATACCAGATACATGAGGGCATGACATTGAAGTGCCAGATAGGGCGTTGTAAGAAAACCGACGTTTGTCATTTTGTAATTGAATGGGTGAGATTCCTTCAGAGTAAGCAGCAATTACATCCACTCCAGGTGCAGTTACATCAGGCTGCAATGAACATTAACAGTCGTAAAAGAGATCTGATGGCTAGGAAGTACCACATAAATGATTTATGTTTTGAATAGCCAAGATAATTTGATGGTATAATTCTTCTGTAAACCTTGATCACATATGGCTCAATTAGATTTGGTCCCCTGGACGAGAATGAAGCCATTACGGGAGCTGGCATCGTATTCATTTCTGTAATTACTCCAGTCATTGATGCCACTGGATTCCTGTTATACACACAACATAATACATGAGTTGATAGTAAATTTGACAGCTTCAAGAATAGGGAAATTGAGGGGAAAAAGTGAAGATGATGGTTTACTTGGTAGAGTTGATGTAGGCCGAGACAGATTGACCATCTGTGAAATTTATATTAGAGGTAGGGAGATAGTATGCACTGGCAGAAAGTTGGTTGCCAGTTAATTCATCGTTAGCCAAAATCATTCCAACAGCACCACCTTGAGCAGCAGAACGTCCATTTTCAAATACATCACTATCCCCAACGAGGCAGAACAAAATTTTCCCATTAATCTTCTCCGGATCTATTGTTCCAATCATGCATGTAATCCTGCGTGAGTTCAGGCCCAACGTTACAGGACTTATGTACATACTGTCATAACTAATTGTCATGTCATATCATATCATGTACATACGAAAGTTACTGGTACATATAGATGGATCACAGAATGTACTCACGAGTCTTCATATGTTGAACCAGCAATCCTGGCATCTGCTCCGCTAATCAGTGGATAGGAATCTCGAGTCAGCGAGCCTTTAGCAGAAAGGCTTGTCCCCTGGAAAATCATTGTGATGATTATGTGGATATATTGTCTGATAATTAACTAATGACAAACTTTAAGAAATCAAGGCAAGAAAACCTTAAGAACCTTCTTGTTGCCGAGAGTAACATAACTTGCAAATTTCCTGTCCATTGTGCTAGCACCAACTGTCAACAACCATGGTGCAATGTTAGTTAAAGATGCAGGAATTGGTCCTGAATTTCCCGCGGATGTAACCACAACAATGCCATGCACCATAGCATGAAAGGCACCAATTGCAAGCGCATCATCAAAATATTCAGATGTCCCTCCACCCAATGACGTGGAAATCACATCAACGCCATCAATTATTGCAGTTCAAAGGCAGCTAGAATGTCTGCACCATAGCATCTCTGACCAAAGATCGGATCCCAGCACACCTTATAAGCAGCCACACGGGCTTTCGGCGAACCTCCTTTTGCTGTTCCCTGTCCATTGCCAAGAACACTAACGTTTGCAACAAAATTACCACCAGCTGTTGATAATGTGTGTGAGCCATGGCCGTCAAGGTCTCGAGCTGTGGATCATTCAGGTCCGACTGCAAAGCTGGAATTCAACGTGCGAGCATAACTGATATACCCTTGGTTGAAAAACCTCATTCCAATCAGCTTCCTGCACGTAGCACCACCATCATTTTTATCCCATGATAGAGGAAAATCAAACATCTTGTCAGAGAAAGATCACCGGTTGCATTTAACTCCGTAGATGGTGTCATTCGGACAAAGTCCGTGCACTTTGATGGCACCGGATCCATACCTTGATCGCTGAAGCTCTTCGATTCCGGCCAAGCACCTTTTGAAGGGATATCAGAAATATCAAAACATGATAGCCATTGACACGGATGTGACAAGCATCGTAATTTGTTATGTTATACAGATACAAAGGTCATGAACCAGTAAATTTCATGGTTCATTCATTAATAAATGTTACGATTTCAATAGAACGCGTCAAGTAGAATTGAATGAATTTATGAAGACTGGATGGATACGGAACTCACCTGTATCAATGTTTCCAATAATGGTATCTTCACCAAACCTAGCCACCTTCAGTGCGGAGTCTGAAGGAATAACATCATTTTTCTCTAATCCAAGAAAATCCCATGAGCGTGTCGTGTGCAGGTTTCTTCCCTTATTCAAGAAAACTGATACGACATTGGGATTCTCTGCGGCAAACAAAACAAATCACACCCACTTCACTAACCTCAGTAGTCATAGATTCAATCAGCAAATGCTGGACAAGAAAATGTGTAAAAATAAGACAAAACTGAGATAAGATAGAATGAAAGTCTTTTAATGTGAGTTTTTGAACAGTTATAAAAAGAGAAATCTATATATAGCTTGAACTTCCTACTTGCTAGCATTTCTGCATGTTCATTGTCGAGGACTGCAGCAAAGCCATTGATAAATCGGTTATAGGAGTAAAAGATGGAGTCTTTTGCCTGCTCGATGCTGTTGAAGAAAATAGTAAAAATTGAGAGATAGAAGTAAATGCTAATTGAGGGTGAGAAACGATCAAAAGAGAATTGCTTCAAAAACGTTACCTTCCCAAGCATGCTCCTAGCAACTCGTAATGAGCATTTCTTGCATAATCCAGATCAACAATATTGGGTCCTACACTATGTGGATGTCTTCCCAAATACACTACGTAAGACTGCAGGATTTAAAACCAAAAAATGAAACTAAATGTCATAATTCAACCATCATTGAAGCATTAGCATTGCAATTACCAACCATTGTCATGATTCTAAAATAGAATTGAAAAGAAAAGGCTTGCCTGTTTGGCGGCAAATACCGGTGTGATCGAAAGAGAGAAAAGAGTGAAGAAGAGAATCAAAATAGAGAAATTTGGAATCCCCATGTTTTATTCTCTTGAAATGTCTCTGCTTGTATGTGTGTTTCCCCTGCTTTTTATACCTGTTTTTGAGGGGCAAAATTGCTTATTCCATTTGATGTGGAAAGTACTGTGAGGAGCTGAGTGATTCTAGAGCCGGGAATAAAATACTCGGTTCAGTTTTTAAATTTCAGTTTTGACTCGGTACCTTACTCTTCTTACATGAATGGGTTAACATGGGCTTGGACTGGATCAACTGGTGGACATGTTTGGTGCCTGGAGCCGAACCCTTTTGGGTCCAAAAAGACAAATGGAAAATGGTTGTAAATTCCAATGGTCACATTCACAAGATCCTAATAATATTCCCTCCGTGTTCTCGTTCTAACAAGCTAACTCCATATTCCCTCCATCTTCAGTATGGTCTTTGTTCACCAACTTGGGATCGGAGTTTCAACTATTACAAGTCTTACCTCAAAGATTTCCTCTTGAAGGTGAGTTGATTATTCTTTACACAATAAAAGGTATATGTTTCCTTGTTGCTCATGTAGAGTTTTGGGTTCTTGATTTGGTCTTGATACTTCAGTTTTTGACACACAGGTTCTTATTTACCGAAGTTATGTCGAACTGTTTATGATTTTGATGTTGTAAATTATGTTATCTGTATCGTTTTCTTGTTGTCATAAGAGAGCTTCTTTGAAGGAGCTTTCGAAGACCAAAAGTTAACTGAAAATTGTTACTGATAACAATCGAAAGAAAAAAGAAATTGAAATGATTGTTTTGTAAAATCCAACACTCTGTTTGTGATCAAACCAGTTTGGGCTAACAGATTGTACAATTATATCTTTGAATCTGACAATCTGTACAAGATTTTGGTTCAGTTTTCACCTAATTGTTTGTAATTTTCAGTGAGCTTGCGTCGTATGTCATATTAGGCAATATGCTCCATTAAGCCTTGCATACCGTACCCAGAATGCTTGGTTTAACAAGTAAAACAAGTCTGGGTCCGTCTGTTTTTAGCATTGTCTCTGTTGAGGTCTCATCCATTTTTGGATTATGCTTACAAGAACTTCTACAAACTGGCAAATGATATGAAAAGGCCTGAATCTCAATTGGTTTATCACTACATTTTCTTTTCTACAGCTCCATCCTTTTAAGTAATTCTAGATCCATTATAGCTACAGGAATGTTCATTATTACAACTGAAGGCCCATTGAACTATACAAGGCAGTGAAACTATTTACCGCTGCAGTTTCCTGTGCAAATCTGTAGCTTCTGTAATATAATTTTCTTCTATGCTTTTAAGTCATCATAGTTCTTTGCTACTGAGCTTACATGTATCCAGTTAGAGATTTGTTCTTAGCTTAATTTGATGACCGAAGAGAGATACGCATGCACGAACCGAAACGCAAAGGATTCTGCTTGCAGACCGTTTGTTTCTTTTTCCCCTGTTTTGCTTTTCGATATCAGAATCCACCAAAAAAAAAAATTTATCAGCAGAAGCACAGAGAAATGGGAAAATTCACTGAAAATCAATCACTAGATATCAAATCATTCCCGTTCAAATAATTCATTACAATTCATGAATTATGTATTCGTCTGTTTCAAGAAAACCATTGTCTATGCCATGAAAACCAATATGTTTGTACACAAAGACATCAATAAATTCCATCTGAACAAAAAGAATCATCTTCTTGGCAACAAATCCTGCACAATAAATTTATCTAACGACCCAATTCATCATACAACGAACACAGAGACTTGATTGGATTTTTCTTTGTAGACTGAATTTCAGAAGCCTTTCCAGGCACCCAGGACTTCATGAAAGACTTCAGCTATAAGTTCCCTGTCCGCACATTGCAAGAAGGCACTGAACTCGTCTTGAATGTCGAATATTTTGCCAAACTTCACAAGATACCGCATGCAGCTGCTCTTCAGTTTTGACAATTGATAGAGAGATGCATTTTGGAGTCTCTCGATTACATTCTTTGTGTCAATGTCTTCTAGAAGACTGTCATGGCATGCCTCTTTCAAGTCAGAGATGTCATACTTATCGGCTGCCTGAAGAAGTGCCAATCGATGGGCCAAGAATTCTTCATGTTCAATATTCCCGTAAATATAACTGAGAAAAGTTTGACAAGCATCAATTGCCATGTCAGGTATGTTTATGGTCGAGAGTTCTTTCTCTTTCAGATCATGTGAAAACATGCTCCGGAACACTGGTGATCGTGCAGCGAGTACAGCACGATGGGCTCCAATGCTTCCATCGGAAGCATTAATGATGATGTCCGTGTGGATGCTTTCTGTCAACATTCGACCCAGAGATGCAAGAGCTGTTGCATTTGAGCGTTGTCGAGTAAATCCTTCGGCCCAAATGGAGCAAGGTTCTCCACCCTGTTTATTTCAGGACAGATCACAATGTTAACGTAGGTATGCCAGTATCAAAAACTGTAATTGTTTATTGAATACGGTCTAAATTGACTCCAGTTTCAACTGCATTGTTTCCAAGGATACTTAATAAGCTAGATACAACAACTTGGTACAACCTTCCTTACCGTGTTACTACCTTACAGCAAAGTAATCCTTATCAATCAAAAAAGCAATAAGTTTAGCAAGTAGAGGATACATACGTCTGAAGATACAATCTTCAAATCAAGAAATTCAACGTCAATGATGAATTTCCCTGTTAAGGGGACATCAATTGCCCACACAAAATCGTCGTTATTCTTGAGCTGCTTGTCTGTAATTTCTGCATAGATATCGAACAAATATTTGAATTCTCAAGCTTGTAGAAAATGATAAGAAATTAACAACTATATGTCCATCAAAATGTGAATTATTATTCTCACAAACAACAAATTGTCAGATATCAGTACATTTTTAAGCACAAAACCTAGTATGAGGTTATCATTAGTCTCCACAGTCCTTAAAAGGATAATAAGATTGATCATCATCTGCAAGACATTGAAAAATAGCTCATTGATCCTTATATTTCTTCAAGTTTACGCTCCCAGCAGTCTTAATTCACATTAGTCACTGAATTAACAATATCATTGATGTCAACTCTGTTCTCTAAACTAAAGTTTTCATATACTAATCAAAGCTAATGGAAGAATTGGTATATAAAAATCAATCAAGTGTCAGAAGCATCAATAAAAATCAAATAAGCTGCAGTTTCATTCATTACCTGGATGAGCCAAAGACTTGCGGTCTCCAGCAGAACTAACCACTCGAATAATGAAAGAAGCAAGTGGGGGACTTTCTCTTGTTAGATTCGATATTTCTGGATACAATTTAACAAATAACATCCGGTTCTTCTCCACAGATAGATGCCTTCAATTCAACAAAACACAACCAAAAAAAGCGAAAAAGTCAAAATTTGCAATGTCCCCATTGGATAATAGATACAAAGCTAGCAAGAACAGAACCAAAATAGGGCAATTAACAGTTATGCTTTCTTTCCCCTTTCCAACAATTTCTCAGCTGCCAAACAAAGCATCATAATTTCACTCTCATCATCCCATTTGCCAATAAAAAAATGATTTCTTTGTGCACCCCAATTTATAATAACAAAATCTTAATAATAAAGATCAAATATAAGACATGGGAAATTGGTAGAAGACTGGATTACAGAAGAAACTAACCAATTCCACTTGCCGATCCTGAAAGGATCGGACTTGCGATAAGTGCAAGAAGCCAAGTTGTCTATCCTCCATTGGGCAAGACGGGACGTCGTTTCAACCTTGTAAGCAGAATCGCTCATCCTAGCGAAAGCAAGAGCCGTAGTGATTTCATGGATGCAATCAAATATTCCTTCGAGAAAATACTCTCCGGACTTTCCCAGGTTTACAAATTTTATCGTCTCCCCTCATAAACATATATTCAACAAACAACACAAACGAAAACACAATCTTCACACTACTTCTAGTGTCCGAAAAACGATCCAGCAAAACCTTAATTATAATGAAATAAATAAGAACAATCTGGGTTGCTGTTCGTGTTGTTTGTTTTCAGTTTCAAACGGTTTCTGACACGCAAGGATGTTTGTTGGGGTTGCTTTACGCCATTGATGCTGAAGTTTGTGTAACAGAGAGAAGGAAAGAAAGAGAGATAGGAAGAGATTCGGTGAATGGTTGTTGGCTTACAATTCACTTAAAAAGAGCTGTGCTGGGATGAGATTATTCAATGAACTGGTGTCCTTCGTCTGTTCCCCTCTTTCAAAAGGGTTTATATTTATTTCATGTACAAGTACGTGTACGCGGCTGGGTTGTCGGAAATTGGAATTTTGGATGCTTTGAAGCAAAGAATCTGCGCCTTTGTGGTTTGTCTTGATTAATTTACCATAACTGGTTCTTGCTTTATTTCTTTACTTTTGTGCCTTACCTTAAACTCACTCGTGCATTTGCGTGCACCCAATTCTTCTTCTCTTCTCTCTCCACCTAGCAAATAGCAATAGTATCATCACATTTAACAAAAACTGGATCCAAATCATTCATTTGGATTCATCTGGTAACACTGGACAATCATGTGCATACTCTTACATTTGTGTTATACTATCTTATGCTATTAAATTCATGAATGCTATAACTCTTTTGTCTTTGTATGTTTATTAGTGGTCGATTGTAAACAAGCTTGAGGAAATTTTGGCTATTGTTGGTGGGATGATTGCCCTTGTCAAATAAAAATTAAGCCCTTTTGTTGTTGGCTTTCGGTCATTCAGTGGATTAGAACCTAAATTTGATTAATAATATTGCTTATTTCAAATTGATCTTATAATACAATATATGATATGCATTCAATCAATTCAAACATTTTTTACCACACTTTTAACTATTACGTCTCGTGTTAAATAGAATATAGGTTGATCTTAAATTTATAAAGAGAAGTATGTCGTACTACCTAATTTTTTGAGTTGATGGCAAGCACTCAGCTTATAATAAGTGGTATGAAGACAAATCCAAGTTTTCATTTGTACATAAGCTACCAGACAACCTGTACCTTACGCCTTAATAAAGAATTACTAAATAAAATGTAAGTCTTTTAAAAGACGAGGAGATGATAATACAGATAAGATAAGTTTACAATGAATGAACTTATCCGCAACAAGGATGTTACATAATTGAATGAGTAAGAATATCACGTCCCACGTCAAAAAGAATATGAACTTCTAAATACTTATACTTTATGGCCCAATAAAAAATTGCCACCTAGGATGTGAGTCTTCCAAAAGATGAAGGGATGGTGTGGGTTTGCAGACACTGTATCTTATGCCCCAATAAAAAATTGTCAATAAAATATGGATCCTCCGAAAAACAAGAGAGAATAAGCACTATGGGTCAAATAGATCTACAGTAAATGAGCTTGTTTATATCAAAGCATCACATGATTGAATAGATAAAAATATAATATTTTATATAAAAAATATGAATTAATTTTAAATTAATAAAAAAAATATAACATTATATAATATATTAATTTTTTAAATAGATGACTAGCCAACTCAGTATGCAATACAATATTCAATTTTTTTCCCGTAGAGTTTGAAAATTTAAGAGGCTACCAACACAACACATAATTGAATATGCATTGATGGGTATTTATGAAGGTATTACAAGTCATATCTTATCTCTTGAGCCACAAAGAAAAAGACATGCAAGCTATAATTGCTTTAATGTTCCGTATGTGTCAGCCCTTCACTGCAGATATCACACACATAATTAGTACATCAATGCCATGGATTCTGGATCAAGTGGTGAAGATTAAATCATCAAAATCTTGCCTCCAAGGTTACCCATATCTTACCCATGTCATATTTTCACTTCCAAATAGCACGAGGTTATATTATAATCAAAAATGAAGAAAAATATTGTCAATCAATAATAAATACAGGACAAAAATATGTTTTATATGGATGAACAAGTTTGTCGTGGAGGCACTGATTACGAAGAGATGGAGTCAGGGAATGGAGGGAATGCAAGTCGACAAGAAAGGTATTCGAGAGTGGGACAGGGGAGAGCAGAATCCTTCAGCATCCCCGGATTACAAGCAATCAATGCAATGTCATTTCCAAAGATCTTGGCCGTACACCTACGCCATACGATGAGGTGGCCCAATGATCAATAGCTTATGGTGAAACATGGGGACTTTTATGAGACATCATTTCTTGTTTATGTTACATTCATGCCATCATAATTCATTGAACAATAGGATATTGGGAAATGAAAGTTAGGGGCAAGGCTTAAGACCCCACAAATAAAGAAAGGGAGATTGTATCAATTTGCACTCTATCGATTATTAGATTTGGTTTAGGGATAATAAAAAGACTAGAAATTCTAGTGGTGGGGTAATTAATTAACTTTGATTATGTTTCTTTTCATAAATGGCTGTCTTCTTCAAGATACTAGAGGAAGTTGTTCAGCTGTGGCTTACATAATTTTGCATATTTACATTTTAATTCTTTCTCTTTTGCTTTCTGGTCCATCATTGCTGCGCTTAATCATTGCATAATCCATATTAGCTCCTTAACAAAAGACATTCATTCAGCTTTGTTGGGTTTTCATTATTGTTTCTTGGGTAATTTTGCAGAACATTAACGACTAAAGTGAAAATTCCCCTCTTGTAATTATCAATATCAATCACCTACTTCATGTGCTGCCTTTCAATTCGTTATTCTATCAATATCAAGACCTTAATTAAAGGGGTCCAACATGTAGAATGCATATAAGAGTAGATGAAAAGGACATAACATTAAAGAAAAGTGAAATGGGTCATCAAATTACCTGTAATTTCTTCAATCAACTTGCGCTTCAAAGTTGGAATGGTAGTTGTAGTTTATGCTCATGGGGACATGTGGCATCAACACATACATATGTAGACACATTAGCAAATAATATATAATTAGTTTAATGATATATTTGCATTCATTAATTGGGCACTCTTTAATGAAACGAAACCTGATAAAACTAGTAGACTGTTGATTAGAGTCTAATTAGTCTAATGCTCATTGGGCTTACATATTTGATTAGTCTTGGAATATTGTTAATGGATATGATCTTTGTACAACACAAACACCAATAAAGTTGGGCCAGGGCTAGCGGCCTGTGACACATACACCCAGCAATAACCAGTTCTTCAAGTGTGTATTAAGGCCATGATCACTTTGTGAAAACTTGGTGTTAGAAAAGGATCAAAGACCGAGCTGGAGGACTGGCAGGTTTTTATGGAGGATGATGGACAGTTATCTCACCTAACATTATTGTGAAATGCTAGATAAGTGCCATTTTATGGGATGTGGCTATCACTTTCGATTTCAAGGTCTTCGTCTTGTTATTTATGTGAAATAAAGATGCAAATTAATCTTCTTACCAATTGTGTTAACTTCGCTTTATCAAAATAACCAAAGAAGAATGTCATAAAGCTAAATGTGAAGTGCAGACCATCCCCAGAAAGAGTGTAAAGTTGAACAGGAACTTTCAGGATATGTTCAAAGTGCCAAAACAGTCAATATTGGACCAGTAACTGGTAAGATAAACCAGCTAGAATGCAGGCATGCATGTCCCACCTTGAAGTCTTGATATTTTTACTTGTTGATTAAATTCCTTTTGTCCATACCACGAGTCTCCTTCCCAGACTCGCGAACAAGAAAGAGAGCCCGGCCGCCAATCATAGACCAAAGACTTAATTGGAACCCCAACGTTGGTTCTACTGAAATGTTTATTAATTAGCTTAACCTTTCAATAACCATTGGTTGTTTTGTCTTTGTTTCCTCCCTGAACTATGAACAAGGACCCTCAAATTTAAGATTAGTTATGTATTTTTATTTATTTTTTAGATTAATATTAAATTTGATAAAAATTATGATTTAAAAAGTTCGTTTAAAATTTTTTTAAATTTTAAGATTGCCCTTATTCACGTACACATCAATAAAAAAGGTCATCTACGAAAAGTATTACAATGCGGATGCTGTACTCGGTTTAGCTCCCCTCCTCTAAAAATATGTAGGCTTCTCCTCCTCAACTTTTAGGAAATTTCTAATGTTTACATTATTTTATTTCCAGTAAACCAAAACTTGACTCAGTCGTAGCGCAGCTACTCATGACAATTCGTTGTGGAAAACAACGCTTACTAGCGGGAAGCATAATTTGTTTTTCTTGCAGGAGTCAATTGCACAAATTAATCCATCGTCTGGATAAATTAATGCATCGGTGACAGATTTAATTGGTAGATGAAGAAGTGTCATAATTAAAAACAAATATTAGACATTAACAATGGGGTTAGACTAGTATGCCGATATCGATGAGAACTCCTAGTTCATCTCATGATACGAAACAATAATAGTTGGAAATCAACTTCAAGCAGTCCATTCAGTTCACTGTTATAATAAATAAGAACTATTTTGACCCTTTTTCTTTTCTTTTTTATCATTAATTAATAATATTTTTTTTTATTAATTAGATAATTCTATTACACCCTTATAACCTATATAGATAAACTATTACAGCTAAGGCTTTCTCTTATTATCATACAAGCCATTAGATATTGAGAAATTACTGACTTACAAACCTATTAAACAAAATTACTCTTAGTTCAATACCAAACCAAAGCAGAAATCGGAGGCTGTGTTGACTTGAGATTAATTATTCTTGAGAATACTCGGCAAATTAATTAACGTCTATCACATAATGGAGCAAACACTTGGACCTGGCTCATCATACACCACATATGGCTGAGGGTATCGATAATAATTCATCAATGACCACTGAATTTCTTCCATCTTCTTCTCTTCCTTTTTCTTTTCCTCTTTCTCTTCTTCCACGCTTAATATTGATGCAAATCCTAGCTTCTTTCTCAATGACCGGGTAAGATTCACCGAATCCACCCCATCGCCGACCACCGTCAGTTGATCCTTTCCTCCACTTTTCGCTTCCACCTTGGTCACACCTACGCAGTAAAATATTACAACAGATATATGGCTTCTTGTTCTTATAATTTGGATGTAATTTACTCTCTATATGTTTGTGTGTTACTATATATTATATATATTATTAGCAAACGATCATCATAATAATGACACTATTTTCTTTCCCACAGTTCACAAAAACGAAATTGAGTTGGATGAGTTCAATGTTAATGCTAACCATCTGCCTTCACTGCAATCTTCATGGCTTTCACTCTGCAGTTTTCACTAGGCATCTGCACCTTTATGACTATCTTTTGCTGAAAGCAAAGCATGTAACACATAAATATTAATTAATTAAGAACGAAAATTTATAATTTTAAATTAAGAAAAGAAATAAAGTCATTCTGCATGCGTGTAATCGTACGTTGTGTTGTGTATACAAGCAAAGAGGCTCACCTTCATGTTTAAACAATACCAAATTAAGCAAGCTTTAGCCTTTCTTCGAGAGCTTCTTCAATGGAGCTGTATCGGTAAATATTTTACATGCATTAGAGAAGCTGAAGACAGTGCATCTACTTATATAATAAAGAAATCAAGGATCTCTGATCTTATTGGCTGTTGACGTGCGTTGATTTGGAATGTAAAATTGATTTTTTTGAACGCGAAATATTCTAAGAATTTAATGCATAATAAATTAATAAAAATTTCCACATTAGACTAGGTAGAATGTTATAATATTTATATTGTTAAATTATTTATCAGACTAAATTAAATAATTATTTAATTGTAATGTGAAAGGGATTTAAATTTCAAACTTGCTATTTTATTTGCCAACTTTATAGTCGTTGGGTCATAAAGACGACTCTATCATGAATTAATTGAGATAATAATATTAAAAAAAATTTTAAGTGGGACAATTTTAATGTAACTTATTTTTAAGTAGGACAATATTGCTATATTGCTAGATTTTTTGTAGGGAAATTCCGTATGCCTTTTAAGGAAATTCAAGTGCGATTCAGAAAACTCTGCATTGATTTTCTCCATTGGCGGACAATTTGAAGGTCTTTGGCCTCTAGACTTGTTCTTGAAGTCGAGAGTTTTTACCCCATTGCCTAGAAACAGTGAGCCGTCCTTTACACGTAACATGTCTCAACTTCTTTCCATGATTTGGCTTGTCCTGAAACTAAATCTTTATTTAGTTTTAGGATATGGAAATTTCCACATACACAATTGTTGACAACGAAATACATGTTTTTAATTTTGTTAAAATGATCGTCATCTTGGAATATAAATATAGTTTCTAATTGACTTCACAAACAGTAGGGCGCAAGTTTGGTTACCTCCATGACTGTCAATTCTGTCCCCACAGCAAGCAGTCAATCGCGCATGGTTTTGTCTGCAGCCAGCCAAGTCCATAGCTGAGTTCGGTTGAATTCCAAGTTGCTATGAAAAGTCTTGATGAATCACCGAAACTAATAGCTGTAGTTAACCTAACAGCATAAGAGTCGGATGTATGTCACATTACAAATGTCTATTGTGATTAATTCGTCTACCTTAATTGCTGCAAATGCCCAGATTTATAAGATATCTATTGAGTTTTTCTATTTATGATCGAAACTTAACGTTGAGCTACTTGAATAATGAATAAGCGTATACACTGTATTTGAGAATTATTGCTACTATAGTATTCTATTATATCTTGTTCATTTAAATGGGAGTCAACATGGACCTATTTGATATAGACAGGTACCTTATACACTTATTTCAAAATATACAAAACTACAGTGACCTAGTTGTTACTATCTCCAATTTTTTTTTTTAAAAAAATATACTTAAATACGTTAATATACCTACTTAATAACGAACGATTTAAATTATATTTTAAATTTTTTAATTTATATTATAAAATATAAAATTAATTTATAAATTTTATTAAATTATATTTAAATAATTTATTATTAATTATACAACGTTATATTATTTTATTAAAATTAAAAAAATGTTAGAAAAGAATTCTAACGGGATAAAACAGAGTTTAATAGGTTATTCATCGAAAACAAAAATGATAACAAGATGGAGCAACTGCTGTGGTATGGATCTTGAGCCTCATTGTAGTACTACTATACAGGACGGTGTGGCTGTGGATATCCCGTAGTAAGAGTACCAGTACTGTTATTATAACCCGATGAAGCATTGACACGCATTATCTTCATCGTTCTGTGCATCATTATCATTCATATTCTGCACACTCTCAATGGTGGCATCGCCAACATTCTTCCTTAAACGATGTTGTCAATTTGACTGAATCGATTCCGTTTCCGATCACCACCGTTCGGTCTCTCTATCCGGCACTCTGATTGTCATCATCAACGTTACACCTACTTAATTATAAACATAACAAACAGCACAAAATCAACTTAATTACTTGCATCTCAAATGCGCGCGCGCACGGAGATCAAAGTCGTTATATTTGGCTAATTACCGGGTGCTTCGGCGATAATCTTCATGTCGTTGATTCTGCATCTCTCACTGTTCATTTGCACCTTTATGATGACTGTCTCTTGCAATATGAAACACCATATAAACAAGATGTTAAGTACTGTACATATAGCGACAAAATTCTCAGAACATCAGTTGGAGTGAGCAAGCAAATTTTTTACCCTCATGTTTGATGTGATGAATCAAATAGTTAGGACTAGGAAGCTCTAATGAAAGGAATTCCTTAATTAAAAAGTAACGAGCTACTGTTTAATAAATGCACTCTAGCTCCTGGAGGAAGACTTAAAATTCTTTGGATGCCGTATATATCCCAATTCTCTTTGTATTTTCTTATACTTGATTACGTATATTGTAGCCATTTGCATCGGTATGCACTTAGGTGATCACAAGCTTCGCCTTTAACTTAACATTAATATAATATATAACTTCATTAATTAAGCAAAATAATTAATCTATACTCATAGCTTAATTTTCAAAGTTCCCATATTCATTTCATCGGTACTTTATAATATGCTGCAGAATTAAAAAAGTCAAAAGTAAATTCCATAAATTTTTCTTATTACATTAACTAAAAGTGAAACTTACTTTTAACTTTTTTCATTTATTACTCATAAATAATTTTTTTTTATTAATTAAATAGGACTATTACATCACCTACACTAATATAATAAGATTATTCTACCTAAAATTTTTTCTAATAATAGTCACAATTTTAGAACTCCAATTCACTTAATGCCTCCCAAAATTTAAGATTGCCTTTGTTTACATGCACATCACTGAAGAAAGTCATGGACAAACAACTACTATGCACATCTTGTACTTGGCCTCCTCGGAGAATATATAGGCTTCTTCTCCTCAACTTTAGGAAATTTCTAATGCTTGCATTATTTTATTTCCAGTAAACAAAAAACTCGAATCAGTCGTAGCGCAGCAACTTTTGACAATTCGTTGTGGAAAACAACACTTGCTAGCTGAAGCATAATTTGTTTTTCTTGCGGGAGTGAATTTCCACAAATTAATCCATTGTCCGGATAGATTAATCCATCGATCACAGATTTAATTGATAGACGAAGACATGTTATGATCAAAAGCCAATAATTGACATCGACAATAGGTTTAGACCAATATGCCATTTCGATGAGAACTCATAGTTCTTGTCATGATACGAAACAAAAGTTGGAAATCAACTTCAAGCAATCAATTGGGTTCTTGACTACAATACCAGCCATTGGATATTGAAGAGATTACTGACTTACAAACGTTTAGAACAAAATTACTGTCAGGTCAATGCCATAGCAAAGCAGGAATCGGACGCTGTGGTGAGATTAATTGTTGTTGAAAATACTCAGCAAATTAATGTCTATCACATAATGGAGCAAACACTTGGACCTGGGTCATCATACACCACATATGGCCGAGGGTATCGATAATAATTCATCAATGACCACTGAACTTCTTCCTTCTTCTTCTCTTCCGTTTCCTTTTTATCTTTCTCTTCTTCCACGCTTAATATTGATGCAAATCCTAGCTTCTTTCTCAATGAGCGGGTAAGTTTCACCGAATCCACTCCATCTCCGATTACCTTCAGTTGATCCTTTCCTACACCTTGTACCTCCACCTTGGTCACACCTACGCAGTAAAAGATTACAACAGATATATGCCATTAGTTTTATGTGAAAATATATGGTAAAATAATGCATATAATTGTCCAAGGCCTAGTTATTTTATTCTTGAATTCAAATGTTATTGCAAACCATCTGCCTTCACTGCAATCTTCATGGCTTTCGATCTGCAGCTTTCGCTAGGCATCTGCACGTTTATAACTATCTTTTGCTGAAAGCAAAACATGTAATACATAAATGTTAGCTGTAATTAATTAAGAGCGAAAACTTATAATTTAAATTAAAAGAAAAAAGAAAGATATTCTGCACGCGTGTAATGGTACTTGTGTTTTGTATACCAGAAAAGAGGCTTACCTTCATGTTTAACGGTAACCAAATTAGGGAAGCCTTAGCCTTTTCTTGGAGAGCCTCTTCAATGGAGCTGTATCAGTAAATATTTTACATGCATTAGAGAAGTTGAAGACAGTGCATCTCCCTATATAATACGATAAATGAAGGGTCACCAATCTTATTGGCTGTTGACGTGCGTTGAATTCGAATGCAAAATATTTATAATTTAGACTTAAACATATTTATTTATAAAAATTGGATAAATTATTCTTGGAAATTTGGCCCATTAATTTTTGCTTTTTTAATTTTTTTTGTCTACAATTTTAAAAATTATGCATTTAACTTCATAACTTGTAAACTATTCCTAAAATTTTGACCTAATAAATTTACTTTCTTCACATTTTAACCCCCAGCTCTTCGTTTCTCACTCCACCCCGGGTCACAACTAATATTATTACTATCAAATTCCTTATTTACCCACTGTAGTGAGTCAATTTTAATATTCTTGTCAAAGTAATGTTTGCTAGCCAGGACGCTATATGTATTTAACAAACATGTGCTTAGCTTCGGTGTACATTTATACGTATGGAAGAAGATAATGCAGAGATATTGACATCTGATCTTATCTCGATGATACAAGAAGATCAAACTTTGAATGTGGGGGAGCTTGTGGCATGAAAATCGACAGTAGTCAAGATGGATCATAAGGGACTTGTGGTAGTTGCCGGAAAGACATGATGAAGTGATGTTCAAGGAACTTCACATTAATTTCATTCAAGGATTTAGCCTTATTGAGACAAGAGTGTTATCCATGAAAATTGTCAAGCACCCAAATGGAGAATATGTTGGATTTCTATATTGTTAGATTTTTGGTAGGGAAATTCCATACGTCTTTGAAGGAAATTCGCATGTAATTCATAATTTGCTCTATGGGAGCAGAATCGTCTTTAAATTAATTTAATTTGCACGATTTTAAGGTCTTTGGCGTGTAGACGTGTTCTTGAAGTCGAGAGCTTCGACCCCATTGCCTAGAAATAATAGTTAACCTTCGTTTAAACACAACATGTTGCAGCTTTTTCTTTTTTTTTTTAAATGATTTGCCTTGTCGTGAAAGTAAATCGTTGTTTTGTTGCAGCACATGGAAATTTCCAAGTGATACAGGTTTTGAGTTTTGTTCAAATAATCATCAAGTTGGAATCTAAATATAATTTCTAATTGACTTCAAAAACAGTAGGTCAGCTGGTTGCCGTCTACCACCATTGGTCGACTCTCTCTCCCCCAACAAGCTTTCAAACGTATTTCATGCGGGGTTGATAAGTGTACATATGGTTTTGTCTGCAACCAGCCATGTCCACCACGACTGAGTCCGGTCCAATTCCATGTTGCTATGAAAAGTCTTGATGAATCACCAAAACTAGCTATAGTTTACCCGACAGCAGAAGAGTTGGATGCATGTTACGTTATGAATGTCTATTGTGATTAATTTGCCTGCCTTTTAATTTGCTGCAAATGCCCAGATTTATAATATATTTGTTGAGTTTTTCTATTACATTCCTAAGTTTGGACATTAGGCCACTGCTTAATAAGGTGAAAGATGTCTTGTACAATGATAGACTTAAATTATCAATAAATTAAAATGTGTTAAAATTTATTGATTTTATATTAATGATTCTTAGACAATTCAATGTCACAAACCCACAGCAATCAATAAATTCAAAGCAACAAAAACAAAAATAAAAAGTTAAGAATTTATTCATGAAAGAAAATTTTACGAAGAATTTTTTATGAGATATAAACACCCTATGCTCATAATAAGAGTTATTAAAATATTTTATCAGTAAAGAAGAACTTATAAATAATAATTTTTTATAAGAACTCGTATAAGATAATTTTAATTAATTTATTGAGTTACACATCGTAAGTTATCTTATTTTTAGAATACAATTTTTTTTATTAAATTCTTAAATGACATGTTCATAAAATTATAATTTTTTATCACCAATAACAATTAAAATTTTAAAAACTTTTCGATTAAATTTAGCGTATGAAAATAAGGTAAATGATTTTTAAGAAAAATAACTAAATAAATTACATTCACTTGAAATATATTAATTTTTCTTGTAAAAAAATCAAAAAAGGTGTGTATATATATATATATATATTTACACTTATATAGATACTTTTTATACTCAGAAAAACTCCAAAAACTTTTAAGTGGAAGTCACACACATTAGCTTAAATGTTTCTAAGAATTTATATTCCTCTTTCGGAAATTACAATTCACACATTATTATTCATGTTCAAGCGTCTGATTGGCACTGACTTGACAACATGTATTGTTTGCATACTGTCTGAGTTATTATCCACGCGTAGTATTTATAACCACTAATCATTGTTCAAGTGAGAAACGCCCGAGTTACCCAAAAAATTTTCGCTCGGGTACCCAAAAATAAAAAAATATATATGTATATATCTCAATGAATTATTCGTATGATAATGCATGCGAAGACACGCTTGTCCGTTCAATTACTCCCGGCTAACGATTTATAGCGTTGAGCGATTCATTTCTGAGGAAATTAATTTATTATCAATCTCACTCAAATACATACAGAGAGAAACGATTTACACAACTCGAGTAAAACAAACCCTATGAGAACTGTAATTATAACTGGAATATCCAAACAACGACGGAAATAAAAGCAACGGTGTTTCGGGAATGGGAATTGTCACCAGATGGAGCAATTGCTGTGGTACGGATCTTGAACCATACTGTAATAATATCCATGAAGCTGTGGCTGTGGGTATCCTGTAGTAGTATTACTAGTACTAGTTCTGTAATTGTAACTGGAGGAAGCGTAGCACGTATTGTCTTCATCGTTCTGTGCATCATTATGATTCATATTCTGCACACTTTCAATGGATGCATCGCCGACATTCTTCCTTAACGATGTTGTCAATTTGACTGAATCGATTCCGTTTCCGATCACCACCACTCGATCTCTATCCGGCAGTACGATGGTCATCGATGTTACACCTATTTAATTATGAACATAACAAGCAGTGCAAAATCAACCTAATTACTTACATCTCAAACGCATACACACAGATCAAAGTTGTTTTAGTTTGCTAGTTACCGTGTGCTTCGGCGATGATCTTCATGACCTTGATTCTGCATCTCTCACTGTTCATTTGCACCTTTATGACTATCTTTTGCATCTGCACCACCATATATACAAGATGTTAAGTACTGTACATATAGCCACAAAATTCTCAGAAGATCAGCTGGAGTGAGCACGCAATTTTTTACCCTCATGTTTGATTTGATGAATCAAATAGCTAGGACTAGGTAGCTCTGATCAAAGGAAGTCCTTAATCAATCAAATGGTTACTTACGAGTTTCGACAAGAAGATGCTTAACCCATTTACATACAGAAAGCCTGGTAGGGAGATAGTAAGCCTCTAAAATTTGGTTGGGCGGTTGATTAAATAACTATGTTTGTTCGATCTAATATTTTTAAACGATTTGATTATATATATATATATATTAGTTAGTCATTCTCAAGGGCTACACGGACCAAAAACCGCGTCAGTTATTCCTGCCAATTTAATAAGATGACTCTAGTACCAGGAGGAATACTTTTCTTTTTGTGTGTGCGTGTTTGTGTGTGTGTACACACCAATTCCCTTTGTATTTTATTGTACGTAATTACTGTATATTAGCCTATTCCATCTGTAAACATCTAGAGAATTAAAGGCTCCGCACTTTAAATTAACATTAATGTGATGTACAACATCATTAGTTTAGCAAAATAATTGATTATTCATAGCTTAATTTTCATGGTTTTAAGATTCTCTCTCGTCGGCAGATTTAACTGTCCCTATCGTTTACATTAATTATTCTGTTCTGCAATTAATTTTATACAAGGAAACTTGTAGCTTAATCAACGAAAATCGAAACAAGTTGGGAATTATTCTTCTCCACTACTAAGCACAGGGCTTTTAACGACACTTGGCAAATTTAAAAGTACTGCATACACCAATAGGAAAACTGTCATGCATCTGATACCACACTTTCTCGACCAAACTCAGCCCTAAATCCTCAGCCGACTTCTCTATCTCCAAGTTATTGAAGGGATGACCAGTTTTGTTAGTCACATGAACTTCTGCTCCTTCAGCATGTCCCTTGAATTCCTCAGCATGCACATTGCCAAACTTTTGCGTAGCCTAAACAGAAGAAAAGATATATTTTAATTGATAATCAACGATAATAATCCTTCACTGTGCTAATCAAGGAAGACAATTGCAAGTCGTTCGATATTAGATTACCAAATATCTTTGCCACAAAAATCTAACAAAACTCATATTAGATTGGATCTGTTATGATGTAATACTAATTTTTAGACCCATTATGAGCCATTGTTTATGGGTCACACCAAGTTGAGTAGAACTGCTGATCATTTTCTTCCGCACCTAACTCCTTCAAAGCAAGCATCTTGACTTCTAGACCTTACAAGTATTTTAAAATGGATTGATTGACCAATTTTTTTCCACATTGCTTTTAAATTGCAAATTGCTTGAAAAAATAAACTGCCCTATTCAATTAGATTTGGTCCTGCTACTTGTCTTGAATTTGATAAACTACCATTCAATTTAGAACATCTTGCTCGTTCGATTGTTTATTGAAATGATAAATACTAGTTTCTAAGACTGTTTTCGGTTGGCTGGTGATTCTAATAAAAGTTCTGCAAAAACCTATCTTTACAAGTTCTATTGTAGTAGATTTTGGAATCTTTTTTAAATTGTAAAGAAAGCCGTAAATATAAGGAAAATTCTTTAAGACATTCATTTTTATTTTTTGTTTTATTAAATCAAATAACTTCGTAATTCATTTATCAAACAAATCAAACATACTATTTTCAAACAAAAATACCTTTAATTCTATAAATGTGTGATCGAAAGTTGACTTTCAATTACTTATAATGGGTGATCAAAAGTCACTCGAAAAGTAAAAATTTTGTATAAATTTTTATATTTATGTAATTATTAAATAATAATAAATTATTTTAAATTCTTGCACATTAGTATAATAATTTTGTTTTTAATTGAGGACTAATATGCACGAGTTTAAATAATTTAACAATTATTCATTAATTGTGCATATTTAAGGGGAATAATAGATAATTTGAAATTTGGGACCATTTGCAACTTCCCAAACTCAATCTACAAAGTGACTTTGAGTGACCGAAAGCCCTATATTTTAATAATTAATAATTAATTATAAAATAATTTATTTTCTTATATATTGATATCCAAATTAACTAAACCCGCAAGTATAATAAATATGAAATATTTTAAAAATATTTTGTTATTATTCATTAATTTCAAAGGTTTAGGGTTCAGGCAGAATAAAAAAATTTGTAAAATTTTGTGGAATAGAGGGTATTTTTATCCAAATTCAATTCTTTTAGTTTGTTTGATAAACAAATTATAAAATAAATATTTATTTTAAAACCCCATCAAAGACTATCTATGCGTGCATGCATGCATGAATATACACACGCACACAAAACTTGAATCTGACCTTCTGGTTTAAGAGAAAGGTGCGACGGACATGGCAGAGGGTGCGTGTCACATTTGAAAACTTGACTACCTTGCTTGGCCATGAAGCCAAGTTGTTAAAAGTGCAAAACAAGAAGTTCAAGGCATCTAAATTGAACTGGAGAGCATTGAAGCTTCCCGCAAGGTCGTCGGATGATAGGGCAGCGGCAGAAGGCGTCAAAATCTGGGTCAAACAAGTGAAGGAGGATTCTATCGCGATGCTTCTGTTTCTTCAAGAAAAGCCAGACTCTATGGAAAATACTGGCACGACTATTTTCAAGAGGAAGTTTTGAAACAGTCAGTATGTACTCAGCAATGACACCTTCAATCTTCAATGTGATACATTATGACACCTTCATTGCTCTTTCCTTCTTCCAATTTTCTGCTGCTGTCCATGCATCTATCTCATTGAGGAAAGATCCGATGCTCTCCGATTCACTTTTGATGCGGTGAATTTCTTGATATAGACTTCCCATCAACTTGATTTCTTAGAGAAGAAGGATCTCAAATATTCAATAACCAAGTTAACAGCAGCCTCTGCCATTATATGAGTAAGAGCTTTCAGTATCAACCGGTTTCACTATAAATTTCGGCAGCAACAACATGAGAGGCTATTTATGAGATATAAAGAGTTCTTTAGTTACAACTTCTCAACCATCTAGCAAATCACCCAATTACTAGCATTTGCCATCTCAAACAAGCAAAATAAATGCCCCTCCCATCAGTTTAGTATGAACGAGTCTTGCCTATCTTCCTAAGGTCAAAGAAGAGTTAGCATTTTGCATAATCCGTATTAGCTCATTATCATAAAATGAATAACAATACAATTTTGCAAAACATTTAGTACTAAAATGAACTCATCCCCACTTGTAAGTAACAATATTAATCACCCATCTGATATGCTGCCTTGTGTTAAATTTTCTTACCAACTGTGTTAATTTCGCTTTATCAAATGAACCATATACAGGTAGAGATGAGCACTTAATTGGGCTTTGAATTATTGAAAATTAGGGGAGAAAGAAAAATATCATAAAGCTATATATGAGGTGCAGTTAATGCGAACCATCCTCATAAAGAGTGCTAAAGTTGAATCAGCAATTTTTCAAGCCAAGTACAAAGTGCCAGCCAAACCACAATAATTGTGAGTTAACATATACAACATTTTAAAGTCATCAACCTTGTACCAGTAACTGGTACGATCGCCAGCTAGAATGCATGCATGTCATGTCATGTCATGTCTTGGAGTCTTGACATTTTCATTACGTCCTTTTGTCCCTGACCACAAGTAACCTTGATTGGAACTACACGGTTGGTTCTACTGAAATGTCTATCAATCAATTAACTTAACTCTTCAATGCCCATTTCGTTGAATTGTCTTCTTCTTCTCTCTCTGAGGTACGAATTGTCGGGTTTCACACGCACGTTAAGAACAAGTCATGGGCGGTGTACACCTTTTACTTGGTGGAGCTCCCCTCCTATTACAATGCATAGCGTCTTCTCCTCAACTTGTAGGAAATTTCTGTTTCCAGTAAACCAAAACCTGAGTCAGTTGTAGCGCAGCAACTCTTGACAATTCCTTGTGGAAAACAACACTTTGCATGGTTTGATTTTGAAAAAATTTTTAAAATAATCTCCTATGTTTAAGATTATTTACCTACATAATTAACTAAATTTTTTTTGTTCTTATCAAATTGGCCAAATTCTACATTTTCAAACAATTTTACCCTGTATGGTTATTAACATTTAATAATGGATAAATATAATTAAATAATTTTACATAATAAAAATCATTGTAACTTAATTGTAAATGTATTTTCTCACATTTGTAATAACTTGAGTTGTAATTTCTTCGCTCTATTTTTATAATTTATAATTTTATATAAATTTTATTTTAAACAAATTTAATTTCATTAGTTGTTAATGATTATGTATACATTGGTCTAAATTTAATTTTCCCTTTATTATTATTTTGGAGGAGTCAATTGCACAAACTAATCCATTTTCTGGATAGATTAATCCGTGGATCACAGATTTAATTGATAAACGAGGACATGACATGATTAAAAACCAATATTTGGCACTGACAATAGGTTTAGACCAATATGCCAAATATTGGTCCGTCGATAACAACTCCCAGTTCATGTCATGATACGAAACAAAGGTTAGAAATCAACTTCAATCAATCAATTTCGTTTATTATTATAAAAAAAATGGAAATTACCTTAATTTTTTAATTTATTATTGATATCCTCTCTCTTAATTAAATAAATGAGCCCACCACATTATTACAATGCATGCCAATTGAACATTGAAGAGATTATTGACTTGTAAACATTTAGAACAAAATTACTCTCAAGTTCAATACCAAACGAAAGCAGAAATCGGAGGCTATGTTGACTTGAGATTAATTGTTCTTGAGAATACTCAGCAAATTAATTAATGTCCATCACAGAATGGAGCAAACACTTGGATCTGGTACATCACAAACCACGAACTGTTGAGGGCATGGACAAGAATTCATCGATGAACACGGAACTACTTCCCTCTCATTCTCTTTCTTTTTATCTTTCTCTTCTTCCACGCTTAGTATTGATGCAAATCCTAGCTTCTTTCTCAATGACTGGGTAAGCTTCACCGAATCCACCCCATCGCCGATCACCGTCAGTTGATCCTTTCCTGCACCTTGTACCTCCACCTTGGTTACGCCTACGCAGAAAAATATTACAACAGATATATGCCATTAGTTTTATGCGAAAATATATGGTAAAATAATACATATAATTGTCCAAGGCCTAGCTATATCAGTCTTGAGTTCAATGTTAATGCATACCATCTGACTTCACAGCAATCTGCATGGCTTTCGATCTGCAGCTGTCGCAAGGCATCTGCACCTTTATAACTATCTTTTGCTGAACGAAAAGCATGCGATACGTATATATCAGTTGTAATTAAGAATATATAATTTAATTTGACAGAGTTCTGCATGCATATAATCATATGTTGTGTTGTGTATACCAGAAAAGAGGAGGCTGCTCACCTTCATGTTTAACGATAACCAAATTTAAGGAGCTTTATGAGGTAATATTTTACATGCATTGGAGAAGTTGAAGAGAGTTCATCCATTTATATAAAACGAGGAATGAAGGGTCACCGACAATACTGGCTGTTGACAGTAGAGTTGCTCTGATTTGTTTATCTAATTTTTTCACGTGCTGGTTGCAAAATTGACTTACTTGAATGTGGAAGACTGTAGATATTAAATACATACATAAATTAATGAAAATTTTCCACATACATTAGGTAGAAAGTAGTAATACCGCTGTTGTTTTCAACTTTTTTTCCTTCCAAAGATTTTTATTAATATTTTTAAAATTATTCATCAATATAAGTTAAATTATATATATATTTTTTAACTAACTACAACGTGAGTGAGATATAAACTTCAAACTTCTTATTCTATTTTGATCCATGAAAATTGCCAAGCACCCCAAAGAAGAATACGAGGGATTTCTGTAATTTGCTAGGGAAATTCCGTATGTCTTCGAGGAAATTCGCCATGTAATTCAGCAATTTGCTCTCTCTATGGTTGCAGAACCGACTTTGAATTAATTTGATTTACGAAATTTTAAGGTCTTTGGCATGCAGACTTGGTCTTGAAAGTCGAGAGTTTCCACCCCATTTCCTTGAAATAATAGTTCACCATCCTTTATACGCAACATGCTGCCGCTTTCTTTCAATGATTTGGTTTCAGGACATTGGAAATCTTCACAGGTTTTGAATCTTGTTCAAATGATCGTCATCTTGGAATCTAACTATCATTTTTAATTGACTTCACAAACAGTAGGTCAACTGGTTGCTGTTTATCACCATGACTCGACTCTCTCTCCCCTCCCCACAACCACACCCACACACCACAGCCCACCCCCCGCACCCCGGTAACGAGCAATCAAACGTACGTGGTTTTGTCTGCAACCAGCCAAGTCCACGGCTGAGTCCGGTGGAGTTCCAAGTTGGCATGAAAAGGTCTTGATGAATCACCAAAACAGCAGAAGAGTTATAAATGTCTATTGTGATTAAGTCGTCTACCTTTTCCTGCAGACGCCCAGATTTATAAGATATTTATTGAGTTTTCCTATTTATGATCGTAACTTAGCTTGAACTACTTGAACAATGAATACGTATATACACAGTGACGTTAGATTACTCTCTGATAGGGATTTACTTCTGAGGAAATTAATTTATCATCAATCTCACTCAAATATATGCAGATACACAATTTACACAACTCAAGTAAACGAAACCTACGAGTAGTGTAATTATAACAGGAATATCCAAAAAACGTCGGAGATAAAAGGAACGATGTTTCGGAAATCGGAATTGTCACATGATGGAGCAGCTGCTGCGGTATGGATCCTCAACCACATTGTAATAATATACAGGACGATGTGGGTATGGCTGTGGATATCCTGTAGTAGTAGTACTAGTGTTGTAATTATAACTAGATGAAGTATCATCTTCATCGTTCTTTGTATCATTGTCATTCATATTCTGTACACTTTCAATGCTGGCATCGCCGACATTCCTCCTTAACGATGCTGTCAACTTGACTGAATCGATTCCATTTCCGATCACCACCACTCGGTCTCTGTCCGGCAATACGATGGTCATCGATGTTACACCTATTAATTATAAACACAACAAACGGTACAAAATCAACTTAATTACCTACATCTCAAATACATATAAAGAGATCAAAGTTGTTTTATTTTGCTCATTACCGTGTTCTTCGGCGATGATCTTCATGATTTTGATTCTGCTTCTCTCACTGTTCATTTGTACCTTTATGACTATCTTTTGCATCTGCACCACCATAGATTCAAGATGTTAAGTACCATACATATAGCTACAAAATTCTAAGAAGATCAGTTGGAGAGAGCATGCATCCTTTTACCCTCATGTTTGTTGCGATGAATCAAATAGCTAGGACTGGGAATCTCTGATCAAAGGGAAGTCCTTAATCGGCTTAAAACGGTTACGAGTTACGATGAGAAGCTGGTGAGCCTGTTTATATACAGGAAGCTTGGAAGAGGATAGCCTCTAAAATTTGGTTACGCGGTTGATTAAATAACTATGATTGTCCAACTAATATGTATATTAGTTAATCATTTTCAAGTGCTACAAGTTTTGAAAGTCCTCGTCGATTATTCCCACCCATTTAATAAATGACTCTGCCGCCGGGAGGAATACTTAATTCCTTGCACACATATATCGCAGTTTCCTTTTGTATTTTCTTGCACGCGATTACGTATATTGTAGCCTATTGCATCGGCAAACATTCATAGCTTAATTTTCATGGTCCAAGACTCATTGTCATCAGTAAATGATGCAGCTTTAACTATCACTATCGTTGACATTAATTATTCTGTTCTGCAACTTTATATAAGGAAACTTGTAGCGTAATCAACGAAAATCTAAACAAGTAGGGAATTATTCTACTGAACTAAGAGATACTCAACTTGCTAATTAACTTCTAAGCACATGGCTTTTAAAGACGCTTGGCAAATTTGAAAGTGCTGCTTTCACCAACAGGAAAACCGACGGCGCATCTGATCCCAGATCCTCTCTTATTTTCATAACCTGGATAATCCCATGTAGTAAACCACACTTTCTCTATCAAACTCAGCCCTGAATCTTCAGCCAGCTTCTCTATATCCCACTTATTGAAAGGATGAGTAGTTTTGTGGGTCACATGGACTTCTCCATTCTCCTTAAGCATGTCCCTTGAACTCCTGAAAAAGCCCATCACCAAATTTTTGTGCAACCTAAACAGAAAAGAAAAAATCCATTTTGATTGATAATCAACGATAACAATTCTTCTCTGTGCTAATCCAGGCTTATCTACCTTCACATTTATGTTTGGCATTTCTTTTTTTCTCAATAAGAAATAGCTTAGTTTTTGACATACCCAATTTGGAGAATGCTATGTTCTTTGTCAGTAAAACCTGCATGAGGAAAGTTAAAGATAATGCGGTCAAAGGATTTCAAACTGAGAAGAGGGTGTTGGCTCATTGTATGGGCGTCTACTTCATGAACAATGACGCATCCACTGTCCTCCAGCATTTTTGTATTTGCAGCGGCTTTTGTATAAATGGTGGTTAATTCCTCTACAATTCGCAGTCAAAAATAATGATCAATATTAAACAGAATATTAGAAGAAAATGTTAACGTTCAAACATCGTTTCCATGATCATATATCACAAGAATTCTATTTTCCACTAGTGTGGGTATACCCCTTGAGTTAAGAGAAGTGGCTATCATGTTGGCAGCAGAACCAAATGCTTTGGCTAAGCATGCTGCAAAAGAGAAATCGCCTTCCCCCACCAGTAAAATCTCATGCCTGCTGCTATAATGCTTAATCCATTTCTCTCCTTCTCCATCTACTTTAACCTCTTTCTCCATAATTTGATTGCTTTATTTTTACATTCTCTTGGGGGTTATTGATACATTATACAGGAGAAGGAAGCAAGTTTTATATCCAAAAATTCTTGGGTATGAGTGAGCTTCAAGAGGTCTCCTAGTTTTCTTCCTCTCTTGATTAATTTACAGTTTTCTAGATTCATGAGATCATGTATTCTAAGCCATTTATGAACACTTAATATCGGATGGTGGAAGAATAAGAAAGGACAAATTGAGGATTACGAACATTCATGACCAAAATACGAGTGACAGGAAGTCCATTCTTCACTCTTAGAAGCGTCCATAATTTGGGACGACAATGGTAAGTCGTTTGATATCCTGCGTATATAATTGCAACAACTTTCGATAAAAGCAGCTCGAATAAACAGATTATTAATTAATATTTGATGGGCAATAACCAATACTTTAGATTACCAATATCCTTACCATCAAAAATCTACCAAAACTTATATTTGATTGGATATGCCATGGGGCAATTCAAATCATTTTCTTCCGCAGCTGACTCCTTCAACGCAAGCATTGTGATTGCTAAACCTTACAAGTATTTTATTTACCCATTTTTTTCCACATTCCTTTTGTTTATAAATTCCCTTTCTCTGTAATCTTTTAACAACGCCAACATGCATATGCAAATTGCTTGAAGAATAAAATGCCCGATCCAATTAGATTTGGACCTGCTACTTGTCTTCAATCTAAAAAACTGCCATCCAATATAGATTCTCTTTCTGTTGGGTATAGAGGATTAAAAATAAATATTTACAGCCGCCAAAGACTATGTATTCATGCACGCATGAGTATATATATACAACTTAAATACTGACCTGATAGTTTAAGAAAAAGGTGCAACAGTCCGACAGACATGGCAGAGGCTGCAGTGTATGTCCTTGAAACTTAAGAGTTCCTTCATCCCCGCTTGGCCATGCAGCGAAATTGTTGGGAAGTGCAAAACAAGAAGTTCAAGCATCAAAATTGAACTGGAGAGCATTGGAGCTTTCCTCGAGGACGAGAATGATAGTGCAGCAGCAGCAGCAGGTGTCAAAATCTGGGTCAAACAACCGAGGGAAGAAGCTTATCCCATTGAAGATGTCATTAATGAGTACATTAAGGAATCACAACATCCTCACGGCATCGGTCTCATTTGCTGTTTTCAGAAAATTTGTTAATTCATAAAAGAACCGAAACTACATCGTGGAATTGGCTCTCACATTGAAGATTGATGGATCTGAAGCAATAGTATTCTCCTCTTTATATGCTGGAGCGATATTTAATGTCTTTAAACTCAGCGACTATTCTATCCCGATGCTTCTGTTTCTTTAAGAAACGCAAGATTCTATGGAAAATACTGGCACAACTATTTTCACGAGGAAGTTTGAAAAAGTCAATAGGTACTCATCAGAGACATCTTCAATCTTCAATGTGTTCTTATGACACCTTTATTGGTCTTCCCTTCTTCTAATTTTCTGCTGCTGCCCATGCATCTGTGTCATTGAGGAAAGATCTGATACTCTTCAATTCACTCTTGATATGATGAATTTCTTGTTATAAACTTCCCATCAACTTGACTTCTTGGACAAGAAGGATCCCAAATTATCAATGACCAAGTTCGGAGCAGTCTCCGCAAATATCTCAAGTTAGAACTTTCAATACCAACCGGTTTATCTATAAATTTCAGCAGCAACAATATGACAGGCTATTTATGATATATAAAGTGTTCTTTAGCTTCAACTTCTCAACCATCTAGCAAATCGCCCAATTACTAGCATTTGCCATCTCAAACGGGCAAAATTAATGCCCTCCCATCACCTTAGGATGAAGGAGTATTGTCTATCTTCCTAAGGTCAAAGAAGACAGCATTTTGAGGTTGTAAATTAGAATCAAACATATGTTTTATTCATTCAGACAATTAGCAGAAGATAAGACAATTTTTTAAATGCAAGTTCATGTACCCAGCTTACAAGTCATCAGGGCATATGAAATTTAGTAAATGAGGAATATCTGGATATTAGTGATCAATGCCCCAAGATTACATAAAGAAGATGAATCATCATAGACCAAGGCAACTTAGGACTACCTCACACTAACAATTCAACTTTTCAGCTAATGCAAAAAAGCGAGGAATAATTAGGATACCCTAATTTTTATTATATCCCTGTTCTGGATTATTCTAAGCCCTTACAAAGGACAAGGGATATTTTCCTTGGAATCTGAAATGCACCCACAAACTGAATTCAGGAACCACAAAAAAAGCATCAGAAATTAAATCCACTTGGCCTCTGTTTAGGAACTGGACATGTGGAAGGTTACAGTAGCCATACATAAAAAATTTCTGGGGAAATTTGAGAATTAACTTCCAACCAAAAAGTAAAGGGAAATTGATGTCAAATCTCATTGTAAAGCTAATATAATTTCCACACTACCAGAAGATCGAGTACTTTGGAAATATGGGGGTTGGTCACACATCACAACTCACCAACAGATTGTTGAAATTCTTGAAGGAAGCAAAAGTGAAAGACAAAAACGTTTTCTACCCTAACTGCAATACCAAAGCTTCACTAGCATTCATAATTAAAGGCAGAAAGGTATTCAAGCTTCCAGTAAAGATAATACCATTCTTGTTCCTTTAGAGCTGGTGACAAGAATCGGACCCTATCCTTTGCAGTTGCCTCTGACGGTGAAGTTCCTCCCTAAGGTACTTATAACCATTTGAGGTTCTTCCTGATGCATCTGCCATAAATCTCTCAGTTGAACCAACCAATTCACAGAAAGGATAGCTCACATCATTACCAAATCTTCTAAGTGTCCCGTTTGCATTATTGAAGCTATCATCATAGACCCTAGCATTTTCTCTTCGGATGTCACTCATCAAAGGTAAATCCAAATAGTTTGTGTACCTGGTGAAACTTGTTTGAGGATGTTGATAGTTCACATAATTACCAACTCTTCTAACTGTCTCATTGACATTATTGAAGTAATTGTCATTGAACCTAATATGTTCTCTCTGGATATCACTCATCAAAGGTAAATCCAAATAGTTTGAGTGCCTCCTGAAACTTGATTGAGGATGTCTGGAACTGTCAAACAGAGGAGATTCATTAACGGGGTAGTCCACACCATTACCAGCTCTTCCAAAATTCTTCCAGATGCTATTGAAGTAATCATCAAACATCACGGGCCTTTCTCTTTCGTAATCTCTGATATTCAATGTCAGAGATAAGCTCACAGAGGCTGAAATCCCATTCATACCTGCAGTTGACTTGGTACACGGATATAAAAGATCAGATGTAATTTTCTGCTGTGGCATATGGATTGGGATCTCTGGAGGAAGCAGAGATTCTTTGTTAGTAAATCCCTTGCATCTCATTCCTCCAAACTTCTTCTTGCCAGCGGGATTGAATCCAAATATGAAGGTACTACACTCTCTCAAGGGGAAAGGATTATCACATTCCAAACCACCTCCTTTCTTGTTGTTATAACCCGGGTAGTCTTCAATTTTAAATTCAGGACACCTGATTAGTGACAAAGAGCTTTCACTAGCTAGTTCCCTGCTATTCCATTTGGAAAATGGAGGTGTTGTTTTGTGGCTTACATGAACTTCACCATTAGCCCTTAGCATGCCACTGGCATTTCTAAAGAAGTTCTTCACAAGATTCCTATGCATCCTGCAATTATCACAACACAATATATATATATATATATATATGTATAGAAAAGAAAAGATAACATGTCACAATATTAGCACATATAACAGGACTCTGCTTCGCCTATGCCCTTTAATTAATTCTGTATTACCTCAAAACACATGATCAACCATTGAGAGAAAAAACCTAAATAAAAAAGTCGCCAGATTTTTGCTTCAACTTGTATCTAAAATCTAAATGAACCTATAATTTCTTTATCACCAATTCCCCTTTAGAAACTATTGTTTTTGTCAATTAAGTTTCAATCATTTCCTCAGAGGTCTTTTATAGAAGCATAAATCCGTAATCCCTATATCGATCTGGAGAGACTACAATGACAACACCAGGAATTAAGAATCGGTAAAAGGTTACAAAGAGATGATAGTCTCAAGTCAATAATTCAGAAGAAAGAGAAAATTTCTAAAACGAATTAGATCAAACAAGCTCACTCAATAAGATCCGGGTTGTTTTCCTTCCCATAAAAGCCTGCATGGGGGAAGTTGAAGATTATTCTATCAAACTTCCGCATTCGTAAATCAGGATGACGCTTCATTTTAGTTGCATCAACTCCGTGGAGAATGGATGCTCCCAGGTTCTTGAGAGTGTCCAGATTTGATTTAGCTTCCCTGTATTTCGTGATCACAGTACCTAGTCCATCCAAATATAGATTATGTGAGCCGACACGAAAACCAATTAATAAAAAGATATGTGAAAATTATGAAAATTCAATGCGTCCGAGAAATTCTATCACCGAGAATTCACTAGCACATTGGCAAAACGCGCGTTCATTGCAATTTCATCTCTATTTTCCAGCCTTCTTATGTGAGAAGGATTCAAAATGAGAACTTTTTTCCTTGTCATTTTAGAATTTTTCAGTGTGATTAATCATTACTCAAGGATCAAAATGGGCATAAATATTTGTAAATTGGGTTATTTTGGCAACAATATAAACAAACACGTAAAGAACATATGTATTACCATATGAATCGAGAGAAGAAGCGCAGATATTAGAAGCAGAACCAAAAGCCATGGCTAAACACAAAGAAAACGAGAAATCTCCTTCACCCACTAACAGTATTTGATGGCCTGATGAGTAATGCTTTATCCACTTTTCTTCTTCATTTTCTTCCATTTTTGAAAGCCCCATTTGCTTTACTTCTGCTGTAGCCACGGCCACTGTAGCTCTCACGGGTCAGTGTTTGGTGTTTGCAGAGAGAGAGGAAACTGGAAAGTTTGTGGTGGGTCCGTACGTTTGTATGGGAAATGGCCGACGAGAAGTACACAATGGATTGACCCGGAGAGAAAAGAGAAAACTACAACGGAGATGGACCTTGATGTTTGATTAAATTACCTGAATGCCATCAATGTTATAGGGGTTTAGAAGGGTTTCTTGGGAAGAAGACGGAATATAGAAATTAATGCTTTGTACGCGCTCTAAAGGCAGAAAGGAATTCAAGCTTCCACAGAAGTTTAACACCAGTCATCTTCCCTTAAACCTGGTGACAAGAATCCAACCCCCTTGTTCGCGGTCGTTCTGATCTCAAAGTGCTCTGACGGTGAAGTTCCTCCCTAAGATACCTATAACCATTTCGTGTTCTTCCTGGTGCTCCCGCCATATATGTTCTGAATGACATTAGTGATTCATGATCGGAATTGCCCTTGTCACTACCGACTCTTCTAAGTTTGTCGTTGACAATACTGACGGAGCCATCATAGATGCTAGCATTTTCTATTTGGAATCCTGGTGCTTCCGCCATGTATCTTCCAAATGAATAAACCGATTCACGGACAGGATAGTTCACATCATTAACGAATCTTCTGAGTGTCTTGTTTTCATTATTGAAGCAATCATCATAGACCCTATCATTTTCTCTTCGGATATCACACGTCAAAGTTTAGTCCAAATAGTTCGTGTTCCTGGTGAAACTTGTCTGAGGATGCTGATAGCTCACATAATTACCGACTCCTCTAAGTGTCTCGTTGACATTATTGAAACAATCCTAACATGTTCTCTTCGGATATCACTCGTTAAAGGTAAATCCAAATTGTTCGTGTTCCTGCTGAAACTTGTTTAGCCATGGAGAAACAAGTTTAGCTTTGCATAGTTTTGCCATGTTGTAGAGCAGAAGTATTCCTACTCTTCTTTGAATTCTCAAGGCCAAAATAGTATTTTAACACTTGACCAGTTTTTCATTTTCAATATCAAAAATTTTAATACATCAAATGAAAAGAGAGACTAACAAATTACAAATATATCAAGAAAGAAAAATTGCTTTTAGTACAAAAATCATGGCCTTAAAGAGACTTAACTTTCAATTTCTAGCCATCTCTGTCTTTAATTCATACAAGTGTTCAGCAATTTGGTCTACTTTCTGCTTAATGCTTCCTTTGGTCAGTTGTAACATATCACACATCAATTATCATGGCCCAGCCTCTCCAGGACATCTGTAGTTTAAGCGATTTCAAAAGCAAAAAAGCCATTCAAACGCAAACATCTGTTGTTTTCCAACCTCAGATCCGCCTACACTTCCTTCCCTTTCCCATTCTCAAAAACACCACCTTGCTCCCACCACCTCTCCATCAAAATCTTCTTTTCCTTGACCCTTTCTTTAATCCACTACTGGGTTTTTGATTTATTTAAAGGAAAAAAAAAGCCACCTTCATCTCCATCTTCTTCCACTTTACTTACCTCAGAAGTTCTTTTCTTTTTCCCTCCATAGCACTTAAAAGAAAATGCTTTCTCTCCCACCTCCACGTCCTCGTCCCCTTTCACCATCAACACCGCCAACACTGATGCCGCCGCCAAGGAAGCAAGCCACCACAGTTTCACTTGAGCAAATTGTCATATCTAAGCCTTCCATAAACCAACGAAGTTCAGATGCAGATTCAGAAAATCCTGACATCAGAAGACCAACAAAGCCACCAGTACTCCAGCACCCTCGTCCTCGACGGACCAACATGTTTATATGGTGTTGTGCATCTGTATGTCTGATATTTAGTCTAATTCTCATCTTCTTTGGAATTGCAACTTTGATCATCTTCTTGGTCATTAGACCTAGAAGCCCTGTGTTTGACACTCCAAATGCAAGTCTCAACATCATCTACTTCGACTCACCAGAGTATTTCAATGGTCACTTGACCTTTCTGGCAAATTTTTCCAACCCAAACCGGAAAATTGGTGTGAGATTCGAGTTTTTGGAAATAGAGCTTTACTTCTTTAACAGGCTCATAGCAACTCAGGCTGTTCAGCCTTTCAGTCAGCAACGCAGGGAGCAGAGGTTAGAATCAATACACATGATATCGAGCATGGTTTTCATGCCGCAGGATCATGCTGTGGAACTGCGAAAGCAGGTGCAGAGTAACAGAATTAAGTATAATATAAGAGCAAGCTTTAAGGTGAAGGCAACTCTGGGTGCGATCCATTATTCTTACTGGTTGCATAGCAGATGCCAGTTAGAGATGACAAGTCCACCAACCGGTGTTTTAGTTGCACACAGTTGCCACACTAAGAGATAAAGATGCAGAGCATATTTCCCAGCTGTTCTTCACTTTTTTCTGCCTGAAATGAGTTGCAGGTGGCAGTTCTGATTTAAAGAACTGCATACTAGATATACAGATTTTTTTTGGTTGTAACGAGGTAAGCCATATAAGAGTGGTTTTTTGAATTCTTTGATTTCAGTATATGCAAGGAAACAATTTTTGTTCATCCTCCATGGTTGTATAAACACAGCAAAAGGTCAAAACCGAGAAAATTTTCAGAGATCGATTAGAAGCTTCAACATGGGAGAGGGAAAAAAGATGGATTTAGAAGCACACAGGAACAAATAGCACACTTTCATGCGAAAAATTAAAATAGCTGACAGCTTCCAATGACCATGCTGGGTAATGGGGAGGAGGGGCTATAACGCAGCAGCCGCAGCGGATGTTAAAATCAGTTTTTTGACTGATCTTTAAAGATGTTGTTTTCTTTAATTTGAAGTTTTCATTGTCTAAGAAATGCATATCAGAAATCCTTCAGCAGTTCTCTTTAGTTTGAAGTTTTCATTGCCTCAGCAATGCCCGTCAAAAATCCTTCAGCAGTTAAAAATATTAAACTCTAGTTGCAGAAGAACACAGTAAGGGAGCTACAGAGCATTGAAAGTAAATAGGTAAATAAATTTTCTGTTGTGACTTCCTTTTCTCTTTTATACACATTGTCATTCCATTATGATGCAACTCTAAACTCCACTGTTGATTTATATATTTTATTATTCATAATTCTACAGAAATCCTGGATTCAATCCAAAATCTGCAAAGGAAGCTCTCATCTTTTGTGTTTGGGATAAATGAATATGTTAATTCAAATGAATAAAGCAGGGGTCTAATACGCTGTAAAAGCTAAAAAGCACACAACAATGACTGCCACTAAGAAAACTCAGTACATGAACAGACAAAAACTTAACGACAAAGATACCTCAACAGTGTCAAAGACTTGCCAACTCCTTGACCCCAATAACCGGCCAATGATCATATTACTTTATACCGGCAGCACTTGATTGGAAGATATAATACAGGTCCTGCAAAGTGTCCTGAGGCATAAATTTGTCACTTGCCATACATGACACGTGCACTCAAAGTAAGCTTAAAAATTTGGAGAAAGCTTCATTCTCAAATCACCTGCTTGCTTAGAGATTTCATGTTATTGCAGAACTTTAATCCGAGCGACTTCTGTAGGAAACATGAGCCCTTAAGTCCGGCCTCCCTTCGGCGAAACAGGCAAAATGAAATAGCAGTTTACAAGATTTTTTGTTTTCCATCGTGGTGGAATGACAATTCAAAAAACCAGCCAGTTATATGGCGCCGGCAAACCATATCAATATTGTTTCAGAAGCCTCAACGTTGATCTTCGTACGGACATCCTCAAAAACTTTGAACAAGTATTCAACTTCTTGCTTGCACTAATATATCAGTGTTAAGGTATCCAAAGTGAATAGTTATGGAGTATATCTCCAAATACAGATACCTAACTGTAAAGCTTTCTGTTTCTAACTGTCACACTTTTAAAATTAGAGTTCGTAAATTAAAATTTAATAAAATAACTTACACTAAAAAAATGTAATTTAAGATATTTTGTCAAAATATTTTCTCCAATATAAGCATTACTAATGTAAACCTATAAATTAATTTTATAACGCTCCTAATATTTTTCATAAAATTTCAAATCACCACTATAATTATCACATCAAAAAAATTTCATTATTATAACTAAATATATATAGTTTATAATTTATTTATAATATTTTGATAATTACAACATATACCGTAAAATATTCTACTAAAGTATATTTAACAAAAAGGACAAAATTTCTCCAAATTCATCTATTTTTTACTATTCTAAAAAAATTTAAAAAATAAAATATTAATTAAAACCATGTATATAATTACATATTACTGAGATTTTTTATATAAATTTAATAATAATTATACTTTTAATTAATTAAGTCAAAAATAAATGTAAATAAATATAAATAAGTATAATTAATAATAATACAACAACAATATACTTTAGTTATTACTATATGCAATGTATAATTGTGAAGCACTACTTTTAAGATTTGCCGCTCAAAAAATGTGTACCCCGTATACTTTAGAGACTTTAAACATAAGGACCGTCGCCCATAATTTCAAGTTTACGTGTTTTCGCCATAGGACTGAAATCAAGTCCATAGTCACCTGTGTTAAACAAAAGGTCATTTACCATTACATGATCCAATCATACACATTAATAATAAAATAATTTATTCATATTATTTCACAATATTGTAAACGTCAAAAGCATAATTTAACAATAATAACATTACTAAATTCTGAAAAAATTTATATAAAACGAGACAGAATACTCATTATATTATTGAAATATAATTTTTTAATAAAAATTTAATATAAAATTTTACATTTTAATTTCTAAAATACTCAATTATATGTTAATTAACTATCTGAATCAAAAAATATTTGTACTTTTATAACTCTCCCACTCTTTCTTTTCCTTCCCTATCACCACTTAATATCACTTTTCAAATTAATATATATTTGTTAAAATGACTAATAACTCATACTGCTTATAATAAAATATAAATAAATTTTTTATTTAAAATCAAATTAAAATTTGGTATAAAAATTCTAGAATTTTGAATTTTTAAAATAAATATTATTAATAATAATAAATTATAAAAAAAACTTAAAAATATAAATAATTATAAAAATATTTCAAAAGTATTTATATTTAACACTCAAAATTATTAAAATTTATCATCCTACCCTAAAATTATAAAAATTTTTATTTTGACTTCAAAATTTTTAATATTTTGCACATAAATTCACCTATTTTATAAAATA
This sequence comes from Swietenia macrophylla, assembly GCA_032401905.1. NCBI lineage: Eukaryota > Viridiplantae > Streptophyta > Magnoliopsida > Sapindales > Meliaceae > Swietenia > Swietenia macrophylla. The sequence continues at coordinate 3,076,379 of CP135566.1, read as the reverse complement.
GTACAAAATTTTACCATTTTTATATTTTCATTCCAATCAAAATTTGAAAATTTTTATCAAATTTTTAATAATTTTCAAAAAATTTTCTTATCAAACTACCAAATTTAACCCAAAATTTATTGATCTAAAATTCAAAAATTTAAAATAGTAATAATTTTAATTATTAAACTATCAAAATAAAAATCTATCAATTTTTTTAATTTTTAATAATTTCTACACAAAATATAAATAATTTTTTCTCAAAATAAAAAGTAAAATAATCTTATTTTCAATTTCTTATCCCTCTCTCTATTCTTCTTCTTTCTCTCTTTTCCCTCTTCATTTCTTCTTCTTATCTCTTTTTCCGTATTCTTTTCTTCTTCCATTTCTCTTCTCCCTTCTTTTCTTTCTTCTTCTCTCTTTCGAACCATTTTATAATCTTCTCTCAATTTCTCACTTATCTACCCCTATTTATATTAAAGGAATGGGCTAAAGGCTTATTAAAATTTTTGGGTACAAAATCTTTTTTTTCTTTAATTGGATCGAGTGTTACAGTTCTCCCTTCTTTAAAAAAATTCCGTCCTTGAAATTTTAATAAGCATACATTCAATTTTAAAATAAATAAAAATATTTTCTTAACAATTCAAATTCAAGTTTGCAAGTAGTTTCTTATTTTCCATGATATTGCTATAAGATTTTTACCAACAGATTAATTCTCCTACAAAGTACTTATTTTTTACGATCGATAATCTAAATCAGACTTTCTCCATAGGAGACGTCTTCAGTCATGGTAAGATTTCTCTAATCTAAAACATAAGAAAGATCCAGTTGGTACTTTTAAGCATGAACACATGAAAGACATTATGAATATTTGATAATTGAGGTGATAATGCTAATTTATAAACTATTTCACCTATTCTAATATTTCAAAGGGACCAATGAATTTTAAAACTAATTTTTTCACCGTTTCTAAATATAGTAATACCAAGTCGAAAGGATAAAGAGTTTGAAATAGATAACTA